>CM030844.1:7033082-7203082 GCA_018105865.1 Metaphire vulgaris
GTCATCGACCTGAGAGATGCCCTGCAGATGCAATTTCGCTCCTCCTACGAAAGTATTTGGAAGACACGCCGAACGACTTCTAAGCATACTAGCACGAATTGGTCATAGGAGATTCTTCAACCACCTGCAGCTATCAACCCCCTCCCCCGGGTCAGCTTCTGTGAGACCGTGACCACCATCCAGGGTGCGTACTATCCGTATGTAGAGATTCGGATTCTAAGACGAGAGAGGAAGATGCATGCACTGCAGTGTCCATGCCGAGGCGATAACTGACATTACTGAAACTAAATATTGACGTACGGTCCAAAGAGCGGCCGAATACAGCTATAATTAGCAGTAATACTATAGCTGCACCCTGTAGACCACTCTTTTAAGAGACTGCAATCGTCTGTTAGAACATTATATAGACTGTAAGATAATTAAAGTAAGTTTAGAGGGGCGCAAATTTGTTTCAAAGCGGACAGAGAACAAAGTAAATCATAATTTTTTTACGAATGTTCCTGAAATTTGCGCCCCTCTAAACTTGCGCCCTGTGCCTAGGCACCGTAGGCACCGCCCTTTGTACGGCTCTGATCAGGACCAAATAATTATGAGAAGTGTATCCGGTACACGTATAACCAAGTAAGCATCCAATTATATTAGATTATAAATGACCCTGAGTTAATCACTAAATATAATATTAATAGATAAAGATGACTAACTAATTGCCAATAAACGAAACTACCCTGAAATCAAAGCAATATGCGGCGTGTCTGATCACTGCTGCTCTTTAATTTATTAACGACACTGTCAAGTTGAACCAAAATTTTGTTGATGGAAATTAACGCAAGAGAGGTGACAACCGCTTGCTCCGGATGTCATTTTACAAAGCAATTTTAGGAAACAACAGAGCTGGACCTCTCGGGTCAAGAGGGTCAAATCCCAGAGCAGCTGCCACTTTGCTGCTAGGACGGGTTTCCGAACACATTCGTAGCTCGCACAGGTCAAAGATACCTCAGGTATCTGCAACCTCTGCAAGGCTGCAATCACTGCCTATCAGTCGTCAGCTTATAAATCTTCAGCATCTGCGTTCGGGCGTCGTACGCTTCAATTATCACCTTAGATAGGGTTTCAGAGTCCCATTGAGTAGAGGAAGGTGCAGAGGGAATAAATCGTCCACTCGTACAGGCGATTACCACCGTAACTGAAATTCGATAGGCCTATATGACGTAGATACATAGACCAGCCAAACACAATAACTGTAGCCTAGTATTTACTGCACCTTTAGCTGATACCTGTAACCTGTTAATCACGCTTCCCAGAGACTGTGATTGACTATTAAAATAGTATTGCAATGACATGAATGGCAGTGCAAAAGTAAGCACAACCAAAAATTAAGGCCATAATTTTAAATTGTTTCAACCCGGAATTTTTTCAACCCGGGCAGAAACCAAAGTAACCCGGGCATTGCCCGTAATTGCCCGGGCGTGGTTACGCCACTGCCATTGGCGTCGGCGATTTTAAAATATATCGGCGCAGCATAGATTAAAAAACCACTCAACAGGCCTAAATTTTGACGAGTCCAATATAGAACCCGTATTGGGAGTTTTCATCGAAGCGTTCGTTGCTAAGTGGGGGGTCACCTTCCCTTCCCTCCCTCCCACTCCAGAAGCGATTCTCTCAGCGCTTAACTTCGTGAAGATCTGTTATACGCTGTCTTTCGTATATATATATATATATATATATATATATATATATATATATATATATACATATACATACATACGTGTGAAGACGATACATTGGTTTCGAGGCCCTTGAGACTTCGACGACGTTGCTGGTTTTTCACTTTCAGCCTCGGCATCTGCATGCACCAAGCGCCGCACGCTAGCACATGGTTAGCATACCAATGCACCAGTCCCTGTCCCCTAACCCCCACCCCCACCCAAGACCAATCGGGGGGGCGGAAACGAGGAGCGATTGCCCGGGGCGAAAAAGAGCCAACCGCTCCCCCGCACACAACGCAAATCGACGGCTTGCGCCCCCTAGCGAATGTATAGCGCCCCCGCCGCCATTATCGAGATTTCCTGGATGAACGGTGAACCCTGTCGCTGTGGCTTCGTCTCGAGACCGGTAGCCTATTCTTCAGCCAACCGACGGAACGCTGGTTCCCTACCCGCCGGAGAAACGTTGACGACGGTCGGCGAAGGGATGGGATGGGATGGATCGAAGTCGACGAATAGACGACGCTCTAATGAGGTCACGGGGGTCGAGAGATCAGAGGTGATTGGTCGGACTATCGTGCTATGTTTACCGACCAGGCTCGAGACGGAACCGCCGAAGCTATTTCGGTGGTGACAGCGGCTCCTAAGGAAGCGCTGTGGCACAGTGGTAAGTGTGCGCCCACATGTAGTCTGGTTCAATTCTTCTAAGGTTCAGTGGTGTCAGTTGGGGAGGGACAACCAGGGTCCCAGGCGCGAAAGTTTTGTAAAAATATTTCCAAACACACACACACACACACATATATATATATATATATATATATATATATATATATATATATATATATATATATATATATATATACATTTAGCCCCAGGAACTAACTACTGAGGGCACAAAAACAATATATATTATAAAATGTATATATATACATATTTTAATGTATGTGCATATACAGTAGAACTTCGTTATAACGTACTTAGTCGGACTGTAAAGTACGTTATAACCGAACATACCATTGTAATCGAATCCGTTATAACAAAGCTCTCCTGTATTGAACAACTTTATTCGCACGCGGCAGAAACAAACATCACACAGACAATACTAAATTAGAAATAATAAAGTCAAATAACTTAACTATAGTATAAACTAATAGTAGTTAAATAAATAAACATGAACATGCATAACTATTGATTTCGCAATATTTTAAAGTGTTAATTGCCCATGAAGAAACTTGACCCTTGACCTGCCACTTACCCTTTATCCACCCGTCAAATGTTCCCTACTTTAGTAAAGGTTTAGACTCGTTCCGCTTCCAGTACTTGGTCGTCTGTCTTCCTTCGCTCCATCTTTCCTCGTGTATTCCCATCCAATGACGTCGACACCAAGCGCTTCTTCCCCAGAGTCGCCTTCTCCGACGTCTCCCCCAACCCACCCCAACCCCATCCGTCGTTTCACTCGTGGTGGTCACTCGTCTTACCGTCCCCTAACTTCCCACGTGATGCATGTGTCTCTCTATCAATCAGGCGCCCATTGGAATGCATGACTGCATCGCTGCACTCAGGTCGATGCCTTCACTGGAACAGGAGATTGATTCTAATGGTCACTCGGATGACAGGTGACTCCAAAACCCTTTATATATATATATATATATATATATATATATATATATATATATATATATAGCTCTCCCTCTTCCCCTCTTTTCCGTCTCACTCTCACTCATACATATATACATACAGTAAAACTTCGTTATAACGTGCTTAGCGAGTCTGTATAGAATTTAGTACGTTATAGCCAATACCATCTAAGATATACGATAGCGCATCACACGGGGCCGAACATTAATTGCGGTACGTTATAACAGAGTATACGTCATAACCGAGTACGTTGTATAGCGAAGTTCTACTGCATATATATATATATATATATATATATATATATATATATATATATATAATATTATATGTTTGTGATTTCTTTCTGTTGTTGTTCAGATGAATCGCTTCTGGATTTGGTTGTGGACCTTCTGGACGTGTCTTCACCCGTCCTCGTCGACGTCTAATCGGTTGTGTCCTCCATCGGTCGACGGTCGCCTCTGTCTCCGTCCGACGGACGGCGCCCAGCCCCTGTTCGAGGTCCCATGTTCGGCGGCCGCCGTGACCGACGGTCTTATCGAGGCGTCTCATTCGGGTTGGATCCAGGAGAGACCGACGATCGAAAATGAAACGATTGCTCCCCCTCCTCCTTTTCTTCCTCCTCCTCCTCCTTCTCCTCCTCTTACTCCTCCTCCTCCTCTACCTTTTCCCGGCAAGGCGGACGACGAATCCTCTAATCGGACGCTCGTGTCCTGTCCTCGGAATCTTTCGAGGACGACCGAGTCCTCGTCAAGGAACACTCCTTCGTACGACGACGGCGACGCCGCCTACCGGTTGAATCTGTCGTCGCTCAGAATCGTCGAGCTCGATGACGTCGTGTTCGTCGGACAGGAAGTGACGTCACTGCGAGAAGTCGATCTGTCGAAGAACGCTCTTCGTGTTCTGGATGTGGAAATCTTCTTTCCACTGAAGTCGCTTCGCTTTCTCGACCTCTCCGGCAACAGCCTGGAGCGCATCATGACCGGAAGTAACCTCAGTCACGTGGCCGGAAATAACCTAAGTCACGTGACCGAACTGGATAGACTGGAGGTGCTGAACATCTCGCGAAATCTTCTGTCCTCCTTCGGTCCGGAAGATGCTGCGAAATTCCAGCATCTGTCGCTGCTCGATGCCAGTCACAACCGTATGACGTCACTCCGAACAGGTGGTTTCAGCTGCATGGGTGCGTTACGGACACTCGACCTGTCCCACAACCTCCTGACAAGCCTCAGGAACTACACCTTTGTCAACCTGTACAGTCTCGTAAGCGCCAACCTGTCTCACAACGCCATAGAAGACCTGGAAGTGGACGCGTTCTTTACCTGGCAGAACGGTAACTGTAGCGGCAGCGACCGGAACAACTTGACCGCCTTCGGCTCTCGCGAGAAGAACCATCGCGACCCGGGTTCGACCACGGACGGATGTTCGGTCAGTCGGTGGCCGGCACTGGAAACGCTGGACCTGAGCCACAACGCGATGACGTCCATCAGAGAGACCGCCTTCAGGAGCGCCCTCTGCGGAGTCCGGGAGCTCTACCTTGGCTTCAACCGGATCGTTCACCTGCCGCGTTACGTCATCGAGCAGCTCAGGTGTCTGACGGTCATCGACCTTCGGCATAACGAGATCTTCTGGCTGGACGTCGGCATCTTCACCAATCCCAGTCTCCGCTCCGTCGATCTGTCCTTCAATCGACTGCGCAAGATCATCAGTATGGCGTTCCTGTACCTGCCGAGCGTGCTCAGTATCGACCTCAGCCACAACGAGATCGCGTACATCTACAAGTACGCCTTCTACCGTCTGTGCAAGGACGACCGCCGGTCGATCCGGATCTCCCTCCGCGGGAACCGGCTCCAGACGGACGCGCTCTGGAAGATGCTGTCCGTCTTCCAGCACCAGGAGGACGGCGAGTGCGCGGCCGACGTCGACATGCGGGACAATCGCGTGACGCGTTTCCTTGGCGACGCCGTCAAGCAGGTGCGCGGGGAGACGATGATGACGACGACGGCGGCGGCGGCGGCGGCGACGACCTCGACCGACCGGAAACGGTTCGACCGGTGGCGGAGGGTGTCCGTTGACCTGGAAGGGAACGGCATCCGGTGCGACTGTTCCACCGCCGAGGAGTTCGACATCCTGTCGTTCATCGAGCGATCCTCGGTTCTTCCGTGGTCGCTGTCGAAGAACCTTGCCCAGTGGACGCTGCTCAACTGCAGTCCGGAGTTTGAGAAGGAGGATGAGGGGCACGGAGAAAGAGAAGGAGAAGGAGGAGGAGGTGGTGGTGATGGTATGAAGGTCAAGGACTTTCTGGAGTCGAACCGGTGTCCGGGGCTGACGAGGTTCGCGTGCCCGCCGGACTGCGAGTGTCGCGCCGACCGGAACACCGGATCGAACTTCGTCGACTGCTCCAACCGGAGTCTCACGGAGTTTCCCTCGTTTCCGATCGAGAACCGAACCGACCTTGACCTTTCCCGCAATGACATCGCCGAACTCCGTCTGAACGAGGACTCACAGCTCCTCCAGCACCTGCGTTCCCTCGATCTGTCTCACAACCGCCTGCGCTACATAAACGGTCAGACGATCCTACGGATGTCCGCGGTGGAAGAACTATTCCTCGATCACAACGACCTTGAAGGGCTTCCCGGAGAGATCGGTCGTCTGGCTCGGCTGGCGAACCTCACGCTTCGCGGGAATCCACTGGCGTGCGGCTGCGCGGACGTCTGGGTACCGGAAGTGGCTGTGCGCATGCGCCACGTCGTTTCCGACTTCCCGCTGGTCGTCTGCTCCGACGGAACGGAACTGTCGGTCAAGGTCACCGGAAGGGAATCCACGTGCAGGCGACTGTTGGAACTCTTCGGCGGCGAGAGACTCGACGGATCCGGTTCCGGTGTCCTCCTCGTCCTCGTCGGAATCCTCCCGATGACGTTGGTGGCGGTGGTCGTGACCGTATACCGCAACCGGACGAGAACCACCATACGAGACCAGACCGGATTCCGGAGGGGAAGCAGGGCGGATCTCTTCTCTTCCGGCGGATCTGCGGACCTCCTTCTCTGCTACCGTCGCTCGGACGAAGACTGGATCGGGAACTCGCTGCTGCAGATCATCCGGAGTAACTTTCCGCAGTGCGTCATCCGATCCAGCCCTGACCTTGAACCACCTTCGGAGAGACTGCTCCGCCTCGTGGAGGAAAGCACCTGCAGGGTCACGCTGCTGGTCGCGTCCCAGGAATTCTTCCACCAAAGTTCCCGGAAAGCGAAGTCGTATCGGGCGGCGATCCGGGAAAAGATGGAGAACAGTCCTAACGGCAAGTTCCTGCTTATCGGACGCGGAAGACGAGATGATCTCGACCCATCAGAGTTCATAGGTCAATCGAACAAGGTCACGTGGTTGTTGGCCGATGACGACAGCAGCTTTGAACAGAACCTCGTTCGGTATCTGTCGCTGGCTCTCTCAGACGCGTGCGAAACCAACGAAGGGATTTCAATTGATGATTCGGAGGACGAAAACCAAAGATTGGAGAAATATTGACATCTCACTCGACGCCGAAAATAAGGACTAATTATTATTATTATTATTTATTATTATTATTATTATTATTATTATTATTATTATTATTATTATTATTATTATTATTATTATTGCATTGAGACCATAGAAATTGATCCTCACTAAAACGAGTCCATGGTGTCTGATAGTGAAGTCGGGTTTCCGCCATTTTGTTAAGTGTGATCGCATTACCGTAAAACTTCTAATAGAAGCCGGGTCCCTAATGCAGCCGAAATGTAAAGTCATTTATTTCAATAGAATCCCCGGGTTTATATTGGAAGTTTTACTGTAATTTCTATGGCAACCATGGTAAGAATTGTCTCAAACTTAGCAAGATATTGGTTTCAGTGTTTACCATAGATAGACTACTTTCAGTGAGTATTAATTTCTATGACTGAGACGCATTCCGTAGCAGCAAAGACAGAAAAACTGTACTTTCAATTTGCAAAAAACAGGAATTTAAAAACTGAAATTAAGTCAAAACCTTACAGTTTATTTCATGCGATTTAATTTGGGGCAAAAACAGGAATTTAAAACGCGACGACACGGAAAAAGGAGCCCCTAAGGTCGACTCAGCCTTAATCGGGATAAATCAAAAATGAGTAACTAACATTTACCTAAGCACTTGGCAAATATTTCCGCCGATGCACCTATGGCGTCTAAATACGGGGATCAGGCCCCTACGGGCGTGAGCCTATGACAAACCTATCTGGTACAGCATTAGGCATGACGATCTCTCTGGGTCATTCTCGAGTTGATATTTTCATTATTTTCCAACTAGTCTACTTGCAAATATGATTTATGATTAACGTAGAGTCATGGGCGTACGCATAAATTTGTCCACGGGGGGTGCGAAACAGGGCTTTGTGACGAAAGAAATGAAAACAGTTTCCAGGGGGTGCAAAACAAGGTTTTGTGACGAAAGAGTCGAGTATTTTTACTTTTTTCATAACTCCACAATTTTTTCAGGGGTGCAATTGCACCCCCTTATACCCCCCTCCGGACGCCCATGCGTAGAATAGGCCTATATTTAACGATATATTCATTATCTTAAAAACTTAGAAGTGTTTTTGTCTTGATATTTGAAAAAGCTACTTGTAAAAATCAGTTAATCTGCCACGCTCTTTACTATGTCTGCATCTACCTTGACTGTCTGTCTGTGAATCCACTTGTTTGTCTGCCTGGCTGCTAGTCTTTCTGTCTTCTTGCGTCTTTATCTGATAAATGTAGGGCCTACTACAATCTAAAAGTTGGATCATTGCAGGTAACTTCGTTAAATGCGCGACTCTGATTTCAATCAGTGCAAAAAACCATTATTATCGTTAATCGGGAACTGCATTCATGAAGTCAGCCGTTACCTGACTTAATCAGTCACTCTTTCTTTCTCTCCTCCTCCTCCTCCTCCTCCTCCTCCTCTCTCCCTGACTTGGGGCACTCATCATTTATGAGCAGAATCTCATTTTATCAGCCGATGCAGATTCTGCACTTTCCACTGATATAAACCTAATCACGGGCGATGATTGAGGTTAGAGTAGTGACGTTTTTATCGTCAGTTTTGAACCCACAGACCTTCGCAGACATGGGCGGGATGGGACGGATGGTAAATGGAGATTTAGAGATTTTAATTTTGCCGATGGTCGAATTTTTTCCTCAGACATGATTAGGCAGTTCTTTTGAATTAAAGTGACAGCAACGCTTGTAATGCTCATTGATGTTCAAGTTTGAATTGTAATAAAAGAACTTAATTAATGATAACGGTTAGGAAATACAAACACGCATTTGTGGACTGTTGCAACCTGGATATAGGCTATAGCCCACCCCTTATAGAATCCAGCCATTTTCACTTTGTCTTTCAGTTTTTCTGCTTCTACCGTCTACAACATTTCCAAGACGAACAAGTTTCGTATCTTCAATCTTGTCGACGACTGCCTTAAGTATAAACAGATATAATCTTTGCGTCTGCTGCACTCAGGGACTGTCCATAAATGACGTCACGCACTTAGGGGGAAGGGGTTCAAACATGTGTGACGACGGGGGGAGGGGGTTAACAGAAATGTTGCGTCACATAATACTTAAATATTGTCATTAATAACGCAATGCTATTTTACAGCAAAGTTGAACGTATTCTACATTTATAATTAATTTTTAAAAATAATTTGAAAAAGTTTCTGAATATCGCTTCAACTATGATAATTATAATGAGTATTTTCAAACGAATTCATTGCAATATCCGCTTCATTCAAGAAATAAATGCATTGAAACATTAATTTTGGCATTAGAAAGAGGGGGGTTAGCGCGTATTGACGAGGGAATGAAGGGGGAGAGGTAAAAACTGCCAAAATCGCGTGACGTCATTTATGGACGGCCCCTTAGAGGTAAGGCGCCTTCTTACATTACTAAACATTTCCTCTGCCGTTTTACGTTACTTCTCATCGGCTGCTCCGTTCTATTGATAGTATGGAAGGCATGTTGCTAGGAAACTTACATCCCCCTCAGCGTCTGTCATCCATAGTGACTGGGACCTCTCTCTGGAATGTGTTGTCTCCAACTACTCGTATCTCACTTCTTACTACCATATTCAGTTCATTGCGAAGTCTCATTTTCTATAGTCAGTGGCGTAACGTGGGGGCGGGGGCACTTTGTTGACTGCCCCGGGCCCCGGCTGGGGCCCCAAAGAGGGGTCTAAGCTAGGTTAGGTTAGGGTTAACCCTAATAATCCTAGAAATGAACGTGCTGACTTTTTTTTTTGCTCGTCAGGATAAAAAGGAAAGGAGGTGATGACGTTTTTTTTTGCTCGTCAGCACGAAACTTTGGAACTTTAGGGCCCCCGTGGCAAAGATGCCCCCCGGGCCCCCAAAAGTCACGCTACGCCACTGTCTATAGTTACTGTAGATAGACAATTTGGGAGTTAATTGTCCCACTCCCTCCTTTGGTTTGGTATCAATGCGTTCTTCCCACTTGTAAAATTCGAATTTTACTCTTAGCCCACTTTTCTGTTTCGATATCTGTAATAATTTCGTTATTGATTAATTAAATTAACAGGCTGTCTTGTCCAATCGTTTTCGCTAAGTTCTTTTACTGCAATTCAAACCTGAACAGCAATGAACATTACAAGCGTTGCAGCTATTTTAATTTAGAAGAACTACTGAATGTTATGTTTGCTTAACTGCATCATCTTCAGTTAAGCCGAGAGACTGTTTTGGTTGTCTTCTTCTGTCGTTCTTCTGCTGCTCCCCCTCCCCAGACTATTAACGCGCCGTCGTCTAGGAAACCGTCGCCTAGGTCAAGGTCAGTCTTGTTCGTTTTTCTCTTAGTTTCGTTGGCAGAGAAACTGTTGAAACGAAATTAACGAACAGAAACAATTTTTACGAACTGTTGCAAATAAGTGTGGCACTCCAGAGGTTTAACTCAATCGCATGATAATGAAAATGCCATGATAGTGACAATGGGTAATAAATAGTAGTAGTAATAGTAATAATAATAGTAGTAGTAATACTACTACTACTACTACTACTACTACTACTACTACTACTAGTAGTAGTAGTAGTAGTAGTAGTAGTAGTAGTAGTAGTAGTAGTATCAGCAGCAGCAGCAGTAGTAGTTGTAGTAGTAGTAGTAGTAGCAGTAGCAGCAGCAGCAGCAGCAGTAGTAGTAGTAGTAGTAGTAGTAGTAGTAGTAGTAGTAGTAGTAGTAGTAGTAGTAGTAGTAGTAGTAGTAGTAGTAGTAGTAGTAGGCCTAATGTTCATTATGATTAAAAGTTTGTTACTTCCTGTCATGACAGGAATGAGAAGACGTTCGAATCTCGTTCTGTATTCTTTCCTTCGAAGTACACTTTCGCAGAAGTACAGAAGTTATAAACTTCGTGATACGAAACCGCAATGCAATTAATCTTCACGAACTAATGATCACAGTGCCGTCTTCCATATTTGTACTATGTACTTACGTAGCGTTACGGTGCTATGATTACAGTTTACTCTGTATGAATTTGTTTGGCTAGTGTATATATATATATACACATATATATATATATACATATATATATATATATATATATATATATATATATATATATACTTGAAAGTAATGCAATGGTACTTTTCTCCTACATAAAGCGAAAAATAATTTAGTTAATATCATTAGATAAGTTATGCGTATAATACATACTACTAAAGAATGAGAACAAATTTGCAAGAAAGTTGGTAAGGAAGTGTGGATGGGTAGGGAGTCTATGAGAAATAATTAGCTCTAAACCGATTTCTAATGCTGCAAGCGAACTTGTAATCCTTTCGAACTGTGGAGGGGAGGGGAGGTCAATCATGTCATCCATCGAAGTGAAATTGCTGACTTTGGAAGAGAAATTGAAATTCCCGAAGATAAAATATCCGATAGATAACAGTCGAGCAACGATAGAATTCCAATCGACTGGTTATACAGAAGAACTTCGTTATAATGGACTGTTATATTGCATACTTGGTCATAAACTACTGCAATGCATGGTCCCATGTGAAGCGCTGCCATAGGGTCTATTGGATGGTATTGGATATAACGTATCTCGGATATAACGTACCAAATTTTATGGACCCGCTAAGTATAGTATGTTATAACGAAGTTCTTTGTACAGGATCGTAGGTCTATAGTTTCTCACAACCAGAAGATATGAGGGCGTATCCCGCTTCGATCGTAGATCTGCCCTCGCTCATGTCGAATCCTTTTGATGTTTCTTCCATTTTTCTCTGTCGACGGTGACGTCATTCGATTTTTTAGCGTCGCAAAGTCTGACTCCCTCCCCACTATAGGAGATAATTTTCGTACCTGAGGTCCTGGACCTGCTTTAGGAGCATGTCCCTCCGGACTCTCTTCCGGACGACGTCGTCCCGCAGCTTCCGGAGACTGACCTCGGCCGCCCCGGCCCTCATCCGCCTCGTCTCCCTCGACCTCTTCGCCGACTCGTTGTTCTTCTTGCGCCGTTCCCAGTAGTGGCCGTCCTTCTGGTCGGCGGGAACGGCGAGCGCCTCTCGCCTCTTTGCCGTCCTCGACGACGGGCTGGACGGAGGGAGGTGGCGTAGGCCCCCGCCGCCGCCGCCGGACAGCGTCGTCGGGGATTCGGTCTCCGTCCTCCCGGGGCGCGTGGCGGAGCTGCTGTTGGGATAGTCCGGGGAACTCCCTCTGGCGAGCGGATTCGTACTTCTGGCGCCACCTGTCGAATACGACGTCGTCACTACCAGCGGCGCCTGGAATCGATCCACGGTCTCTGCTGACGGCCTTCGGTGGTGGCTGAACGGCGGGTGGTCAAAGTGTCCCGGGTGAGGCAGGAACTGGTGGTGCCGAGGGGGGACGGCCGCGTCGAGGGCGTTACACACGGAACCGTAGCCTCCCTCGTAGACCGGTTGGGCTGAATAGTAACGCTGGAAGCGGTAATCAACCATCGACGAATGTTCCGGAAAATAATGTCCCTGCTGTGGCGGCGGTGGCGGTGGTGGTGGTGGTGGGGGCACAGAACAGAATCCGATGGTCCCGAGGTAGGGCGACGACGGGAAGGTGGGCGGAGGCGGAGGATAGTAGGCGCTCACCGATTGTTCGGTCCCCGTCGGTGGTCGATGGTAGGTCTTGAAGGAGCGCTCGTTAGCCTGGCAGGCGGTCCCTGCTATGTCGCCGCGGTCGTAGGCAAAAAATCCAACCATAGGTGACGGTCTCTGCATTGAAACGCTTCGAGATGCAGTAAAAGGGGAACTCGATTCGATTCTGTAGAAATGTTATTAAAAAAGTTGAAATGGTCACGGAGTAGATTGATTCCTAGTCCAGATTCTCCTCTTTGAAGTTCCTGCGAAAAATTAGTAACTTACAGTAATTGTTAATCGGATGCCAAGTTTGCAATCTGTTAGACCATAGACACGGTTCTACACACAGGCCTAGGAGAGGGGTGCAGCCGGTTCATTGTACCGGGGCCCATGGAGTTTTCAGGAGCCCAGATCCGGTGACGATAGTGTTTTTTTTGCTTGTCAGGCTGTTTTTAGAGAGTTGATAACGTTTTTTTCCTTGTCAGGTTTTTCGGAGACTTGATAAATTTTTCTTAAGAGCCGGCAAATTTTTTTGTTCCGGGGCCCTGAATTTCTCTCGACGGCCCTGTCTACACAAGGCGAGTAGCCTTCAAGTAGAATATCTACTCTTCTATGGGAGTGTAGAGTTAAATCTTGTTATTTACACAAATCTATTAAGCTCAAAATTGAAAATACGATTATACGCCCAAATTCCACCAGATATATCAGAGCGCTCTTGCGATTCTAACTCTCTCCAGCGACTAAGACAATGAACACAGAGGCCCAGAAAGTATCGCAATTGGTGTAAATTTTAACTCAGTAAAACGTCTCCAGAAGTCGTGAGCGATCTACTGAAGACCTATAGAGTTGAGGGAATAAGAATCTAGAAATCGCCTTCTACATTTCGAAAATAAAACAAAACTGCATATACAGTAGGAATTAGACCCAAGAACGAACCTACCAGAGAACAGGAGGACAAAGAATGAGATTACACAGCAAAACCATAGTTTGAATGAATGGCCGGGTGAAACATAGCGGTTCTCACCCAGAACAGATCCTACTGAACCACTCTTAACCATGTTATTATAAATATTAATATATGATGTTTTCGTAATCGCATTATAGTTAAATCGTTTGGATATTATAATCAGGGGCGTAGCCAGGAAGTTTATTTGGGGGAGGGGTATAATGTGATTAGGGAGGGAGGATGGTATAAAGCTTTAAAAACTTTGAAAATCTTAACAAACACATTAAACATTTTAGGGTAGTGTGATTTGGGGGGTATATATATCGATATATCCCCGTCGCTACGCCCCTAGTTATAATATGTTTTGTAAAACTATAATTTTTTAATCGCGTTAACCGCGCGATTAATTTTCTAAATTAATTAATCGCGTTAATCGCGATTCTAACTTCTGACGTACATGTTGCATCGCGTAGAACATGCGGGTCTAAGTCACTTCAAGAGACTTTATGTACAATGTTTAACCTTTCGTTTGTTTCAGTGAAGGCTAAGGCACGGACATCTGGCTAAGGCATGGGCTAGGGGTTCCTGTAAGGGTCAATTAATAATTAAGCAGAGAACTGGAATGTGTGACAGACGATCGAACAAGTCGAAATCGTTCAAAAGAGCGAATGAATTCTTATGAAATTTTGCACTCAGGCCTACGACACAAAACTTAATAACAGCAGTCACAATCGAAAAGCGTGGATTCAGCAGTGTTGTATGAAGTACTGAGTTTGAGTACTCAAGTAAAAGTACAAGTATTAAGTCATTTTTTTACTTAAGTAAAAGTAAAAAGTACCTATAAAAATAGTTACTCAAGTAAAAGTAAAAAAGTACTCCTCAAAAGTTACTTTTTAAGTAAAAAGTAAAAAGTACCGTGACAGACGGAATCATCGACAACTCCACGTTATCATGCTAAATCACATTTTTATTAATACTTTTAAGCAACATGCAGAAGCCTCAGCAGTCAACACGTACACATTGACACCATTAACTGCATTAGCACAAATGCTGGTTTCAAAAGCCGTAGCTATGGAGCAGGGGCAAGCTGTCCCGGGCGCCGTCCTCGAAGGCGCAATTGCACACTAAGTCCTTAATTTTCATACCACTTTCCTCCGGCGTGAAAATAGGCCCTAATGTTGATAAGTAAAAGGTCATTGCCGGTTTTCAGACTGTCACAGGTTAAAAATTTGTATGTTGTACGTTGCCGTGAAAACTCGGGTAAGCAAAAAGGCATCACCGGCATTTAGGGGCGCAGAATTTATACCTTGGCCCGGAACAACTGCGGCTCTGTGATTGCATGTACACTTGTAGGTCTAAGAAAGATCAAGTTTTCAAACAATTTGTCAGTCATGCGTGTACGTTTGTTGGTCATTGTCAACCCTGGACGACTAAACACGGAAGTTGTGAAGAATTAAACAGATACTCCAGTAAATGTATCGAAATTTGGCGATGAGAAATTTTACTTGTAACGAAACGTGAAAGACATAATGAACGAAGTAAAAGTACTAATATTTGAATAAAACTTACTTCGTTACAAGTAAAAGTACTGGGTAAAACTGTACTTCGTTACAGTCAAGTACTCAGAATTGTACTTTATAATGTAACGCGTTACTTTTACTTCGTTACCGCGCAACACTGGGATTCAGAATACAGATTGTGACTGCTGTTATTGTGGAGAGGAAGAGGAGGAGGAGGAGGAGGAGGAGGAGGAGGAGGAGGAGGAGGAGGAGGAGGAGGAGGAGGAGGAGGAGGAGATCGAGGAGGGGAAGATGAACATGTCTTGAACATACGTTATCACTCATGGTCGGTTTGTCGATGACGCAATCGATGACGTCATTTTGAATAAATTAACTTCTTCGTCTAGCGTTTGCCTAATAAATTAACTAATAACGTTAGACGACGTCATAAGTCATTCCTTCGATCAATCCGACGTCATTCCCCCATGTCTTTACGTGTCTTCAGTCTTCGATTCGCTCACTCCACCGAATCTCACCCTCCCCCCGCCCCAATCCTCGGACTTACCTGTTCAACGCGAAGGTTCCAATGCGTCATCAAGGAAAGTAGAACAACCTTTTAGAAATCTTTTGGTTTTACGATGAAAATTCATCGTAGCGCGATACTATTATGCCCGGCTTCTATAATATCCATCCCGGAGTTTAGTCACTGTGTTTTAGTCCACTTTGTCCAACTGGGCGCCCGAGAGGGAGAGAGGGGAAGAGGCTGGTGATAAGCGGGGGCAACGGTCGGGTATTATTCAAAAGACCTGGCGGTGTGGGGTGGGGGGGTGGGGTACAGCAAGGTTACACAATTGTGCATAAATGAGAATCGACGGGGTAGACATGTCTCCAAGGGTCCCATGCATGCAGTTACAGACCGGGCTCGCGGCTGGTCTACTGCAGGGGTATTTAGCTAGCAGCATTAGAGGCAGGCTGGTACATTCTTCGTAGGGAATACACTCTACTGTCAAACTCGTATAGAGTCACACAATCAGGTGAATTGGGTGATATCGAATGCAATCGATAAGAATAGGAGATAAACAAAGAGTCTATGTATACCTTATATAATTATATATATATACATTATATATACATTGTGTGTGTGTGTGTGTGTGTGTGTGTGTGTGTGTGTGTGTGTGTGTGTGTGTGTGTGTGTGTGTGTGTGTGTGTGTGTGTGTGTGTGTGTGTGTGTGTGTGTGTGTGTGTGTGTGTTAAAACAAGTGATCCATTTTATAAGACTATTTTCATTCACGTGTATTTTACGGTACAAAATTAAACTTTGATTGCGCAAAACATTTTCAAATCATGACACATGGCATTCATACTTAGTACTTGCGGCTAAGTACGCTTACCGGTACTTACACTGCGATACTTGTTAATGTTTACATAATTGTTCGAAGTCCATCAAAGTCCATCTGAATTCTGGCCAATTCAAACGCTCAACCTCCTCCTCCTCCTCCTCTTCGTCCTCCTCCTCCCCTTGTTCTAAACAGCCTTTTGTCCCCTTCCCCATGGTGCTCCTCCCCATCCTAGCACAGGTTCTGACCAGCTTAGAGACCGCCCCTTCCCACATCATACCTGCTTCGCCCTTGGGGCAAACCGCCTCGATTATATGGGGCCCAGAGGTTACGCAACGTAAGGTAATTGACGTTGAACCCCAGTCGGTCGACCAGCGAAGGATCAAATTGACCAAAAATCGTGTCTCAGGTTTCGAATCCTAGTCGCTAGCTGGGCGTCCGGTTACCTTGACATTAGAGCTTCTCCGTCTACCTTACTTACTTACTGGCATCTCTGATTGAAGTTAGCCGGTAGAATTTCAGCAGGTTATAAATTGCAGTGGCGTAGCCAGGCTTCCTTAATAGGGGTGGGAGCACATCACAACGAGGAAAACACCGTCATCGTGCAATTCTTCGTACATTCTCGTCTTCTCTTCGTCTTCTCTTCGATCATGCTACCTAGCCTTCTTCACCACCCAAATTTCTCAACTGCTTTATGCATATTCCACGACCGGTTCTAGACCGAATAGGGGGGGGGAGGCCCACCCGTGCCCTCGTGACTACGCCAATGATAAATGTACAACTGTTATAGTGGGCTTCAAAACAGGAGAAAACCTACTAAACCACTTAAAATCGAATTATTATTATTATATTATTATTATTATTATTATTATTATTATTATTATTATTATTATTATTAGGCCTATTTCTTCAGCCGCTAAAGCTCTTAGTTGGTTCGTAAACCATGACTTTCGAAAAGGCGACGCTATAGTTTGGTGCCACCTTAGGGCTATTTACTGAATGTTCGAGACAGGTCAACTCAGATATGGCAGTTGGTCATGGGTCAAGCAGATCATCGATAGTGACATAGGTCAGTATGTCTTCATCCATGGTCCATCAAATTTTAGACTTCGGACGATGGAATTTCAAGTAATGTATACGTTCATTGTCAAATAAATATTCGCAAAGGAATTTTTCATCTACAATACAGAATTTCATTATAACGTAGGCCTACTTGGTGGGATCGGTAAAATTTAGCCCGTTTATATCCGAGGGACGTCATATTCAATGCCATCCAATATACGGCAGCGCATCGCACGGGGCCGTACATTGCGGTACGTTATAACCGAGACCATCCATCCATCCATTCATTCATTCATCCATTCATCCATCCATCAAACGAGCGACTCGAAGTCAATCGCAACAGTATCTTACTTACTCAATCCGATAACACGGCAGCGTTCACGATGACGTCACAGAGAAAATGACCGATATCCGTCGACGAAAACAATCGCTAATCTATTACGCCACTCGACGATATCTATGCAGAACGCTAGTTAACTAGATCTCTATGGATGCGCCGGACTCGTTACGCCATGAGCACGTGATGCCCGCTTGAGTAATGCTCAGCGCCAAATGATTGGCGACGAAACGTTTCGTAATTTGTAAACTCTCTTCTACTTTCTACATAATCTACAACGACCCTCTGTACTTGCGGTCGGCGGTCAACTGAGCTGTCCAATCAAGAGGAGACTATCTTCCTCTCCTTCTCCCTCTCCCTCTTCCTTTCACCCTCCATCCTCCCTTCACCCTCCATCCTCTCCTCTCTCTCTCTCTCTCTCTCTCTCTCTCTCTCTCTCTCTCTCACACACACACACACACACAGAGTTGCCCTATTCGACTCTGGTATAGATTAATACTAAACCTTTTGTTATGACTGATAGCACATAAATAAATAAATAAATAAATAAATAAATAAATAAATAAATAAATGAAAAAAGCTTTAGGTTTTAGGTGGTTCGTTAGGATTTGTTCTTCTGCGTTAAAAATCACCTCCAACCAGGGCCGCCGAGAGGGGGCAGGGGGATGCAAGGGGCCCGGCGGCCTGTAGGGGCCCGGGCCGGTAATGATGATGTATTAACAATAGCCTGAACCATAAAAAGACTGACAAGCAAAAAAGGTCATCGCCGTCATGAGCACAGGGGCCAGGCGACTGTCATGGGGCCTCGGCCGTTCATGCATTAGCATCATCCTGGAAAAGGTCGACAAGGCATAAAAGTCATCATCAGATTTTTCACACTTGTTAGGGGCCTCTGACTACCCTTTGCACAGGGGCCTGGAATTTCTCTCGGCGAGTCGGCGAGCCTGACCGTTACTAGTAAATGTTTTCAGAACCTGCAGCGTAAACATGGTCACAATTTTATTACGAATTACTGTACATTATCTTACATTGCGTTGCATTACGCTGCGTTTTTGTCTAATGCGATGTTGCGAAAAGTCTCGCTTTGCTACGGGGGTTGTAACTTGGGGTTCTAATTAATAGGAAGGGCAGAGAGAGAGGGAGAGAGAGAGAGAGAGAGAGAGAGAGAGAGAGAAGAGAAAGAGACAGAGACAGACAGAGACAGCCAGAAACAGAGACAGAGAGAGACAGAGACATACATACAGAGACAGACAAAGACGGACAGACAGAGACGGACAGACAGAGACGGACAGACAGAGACGGACAGACAGAGACGGACAGACAGACAGAGACATACAGACAGAGACAGACAGACAGAGCAGCGGACAGAGCCGTGTAGCCTTTGGGCGTACGGATTGGGATTCAGTCCCTTCGGTCGATTGCATCACGGCCTCTGCCCAGGACTCAAATCCCGCTCCATTGGTCGGGATTTCCATCCATCAGTGCCCCGATAGAGCGTGTGAGGCGAGAAGGGGGACTTCTTTGGGCGTGGTGTGGGGGTAGGGGGCTTGGATGATGGGGTGCATGAGTGGAATGAGAGAGTGACGGCGATGTTACGCAAGATGTCATTCGGTTGAGAGGCATTCGATTCTTCCCCGAGTGGGGTGGGAGTGGGAAAGGAAGAACAAATTGTGTAAGACGTCGTAACCCCTTCAGGGCAGACTTGAAAGGTCGCCTCATGCCCCCGCCCCTCGCTGTGCATCTGTCACCACTGCTGTCAGTTATTTTTGAGGATTTCTCTCTCTCCAGAAGAGAAGAAAAAACTGCGTGGACCGTCATAGTAACAACATGGGTCCCTCGTTATGAATTCCTTCTCTCTATGTTTCTATAAAACTCATGTGAACGCAAGCTCTCTGTCTCTGCCTGTCTCTGTCTGTCTAACTCTTCCTCTGTTCTTCTCTCTTCAACGTTCTCATGTTTTCCCAAAGTTATATCCTGGAGTGTCAAACTTGACGAGTTCTATTCTTCCATCTTCACATTCATCATCATCGTCGTCGTCGTCATCATCATCATCGAAAACAGCAGCAACAACAATGATGTCATAATCATCATCATCAGCAGCATCAGCAGCAGCATCCCTGCCTCAGCTGTTCGTCTGAGAGTTCTTCGTACGTCTGCGAAGACGTGTCCGTGTTGCTATCGGTACGGCTGCTTAGTCTTCTCGTGTTTTCGATTGACAGGTGGTCGGTCCCCGGTGCGATTAAGAAGACATCGGCGCGAAAATAACTCCATTAATTAAGATCAATGCCTGCAATTATAGGACTCCTAATTGAACCGACTAACTCATGCTTCTGATTTTACTAAGCGCCTAAAAACTAGCAGCTACTGAGGTTCTACTTATAAAGGCGCTATATAAATTCACGGGATTTTACTTAGCTAGAATTTTGGCTTTTCAGATTTTGTCAGCAGCAAATAAATAATTGCGACAGAGAAAGAAAGTCAGTCTAAACGGCAAAATCCATCGTGAACTACATAACAAACTTCGTTAGAGTCAAACGATCGACTTACACTTACTTAAAACTAAGAGGAATATATAAGATTTGATATTTTCAGGATATCCGAGCAGTTTCTAATCTGAGATGGTTGAAATAAAGTCTTGAAAGTCTAAGATACGGCAATATGGCTACGTAAAAGTTTCTCTAAATCGGACTTTAAGTTTCTTTTTAACAGTTTTATTCAAAACCTTGATCAGGCTGGCATATTAGCCAGTATCTTTATAAAACATAATTTCTGATAACGGCAGAAGAGAAGCGTAGTTCAGAACGAAATACATGTACATTAAAACTCACAGACACTAAACGATACACAGAACGATAATACGAACACAACCATCAGATACAACCAGTGACAAAAAGCACACTTTAAAAATCAGTACGTAAAATTTAACCCGAGCATCTAACGACTGATAACTGGGAGTAGTCAAACATTACGGCATCGTACTGTACATCACACCATGATGAGCCTTTGTATAAAATGACTCGGCCTGAATGGCCCCACCTTTTGCTTACTATAGCTATTTGAAACTTTCTCCAGGCGCATAAGAATTATCACCTACTGCGGTTAGACCTACTACTTCTTTCGAAAGCGTTCTATAAATTCACGCAATTTTACTTACTTATTTAGCTAAGTCTGCCAACTGCTGATCGAACACAAGGTAGTCAATTAGGCACCTGGCAGGTCGACGGTAACATTTATATCATCGACCAAACAAAACACCTGGCAAATGCGCGCCTGCGATCCTCGAACGAATGATTAAGTGGCTGGCTGGCTGGCTAGCTGGCTGGCTGGCTGGGTTCCAAGGCTGGCATAGAAAGACCTTGGGCTGACGGGTATGTATTAATATCAATCGCTATCTTGGCTGTATCCGAGTGTATCGACAAGGAAGAGCCAGCCGCACAGGGATCAGGGACATGGATGCGATGTCTAAATTCATCCCATCCCGGATCTAAGGGCCAAAGGATATCTGGCGAACGACGACAACCTTCGAGGATGAAATCCCAGCATCCTTTGCGCGCATCCTCGGAGGAGCGCCGGACAGGAGCATCATCACTCCTGCGGCCTCATCTTCACGTTGGAAAGCATCATGACATCACAACAACAACGACGTCATCATCATCGTCATCCTCCTCCTCCTCCTCTTCGCGTCTTCGTTTTCGCCGTCGTCATCGTCTCCTACTTGACGGTTCTCCAGTCCGGTGACGTAACCGGAAGTCCGAGGGATTCGGACGGAGACGGGATCCCGGATCACCTGGAGAGGTCGTTCCACGGGATCGACGTCCGTATCGACACCGATCACGACGGCGTCCCGGATCATCTGGACAGGGACGACGACGGAGACGGGATCCCGGATGACAGGGACCCGGACAGGAACGGGGACGGGATCCTGGACGAATACCAGGACCAGGACAGCGACGGAATTCCCAACTACCTCGACGCCGACGACGATAACGACGGAATTCCGGACGAGAAGGAAGCGAAGGACACAGGACGGAGATGGACTGCCGGATGACGTAGATCCAGATGACGACAACGACGGAATTCCAGGTGAGTGGCGCGATTATGATGACGACGACGACGACAACTAAAATGATTATTAGAATGACGACATTGACCTGCAGAATTAATTAATTCTGTAACAGTAAAGCCGATGATCGATTGATCGTGATGATTACGACGACGACGACGACGACGATGGTGAATTTTGTGATTATTTTGACTCACTGAAGTATAAACCCCTTTTCATGGTTATTGGACAGCTTTTTAATTTATTTTCTTTTAATATTTATATTTATAGGTACCTAAGGTACCTCTTTGCGGGAACTTTGTTCCCTTCGGTATCTTGTTATTTCCATAAAATTGTACCTACTTCATTTTTAACTTGTTAAATAATTAACTTCTTCTAAGGATGTTATTTAAAATACTATTATATTATAATAATACATTATTGTCATAATAATTATAATTAAGTTCTTCTATAAATGTTATTAGTAAATTCTTCTACAGATGTTATTATCGAACTTTCAATGATTCTTTGGAAACAATAAGTGATCATGATTTTTATATACAGTACATATAGTATTACATACACACATACATACGGTTACCTATCAAAAAGTGTGCGGGCTCGAGACTAGAGGCCTAATAGAAGTTTACGCCTATGTATATTGCCAGTTAATAAAAAACGTTGTCTATATAGTGAAGACGGCAGTACGGGTCATCGATATTAATTTGCGCTGTAGCTGTTTATACATATGTACTTATGCCATGCGTTATGATATAGCATATAAAATCGATGGCCATGAGCACCTGTGTGCGATAAAACCTCTATATAAAAACCTGAACCGCTCTTCTTCAGCAAGGTTGTAACCATAAATAATACGCAATGGGATGGATGCGCTGGATAGGTATCCGGTTTCCTCCAGCAGATGTTGCGTCGACCTTGGTTGGCTTCTTCCCACTCTTCCGTCGTCAATAATTTCGGACCTATTCAAAAGCTCTGGTTTCGAGAGTGACCTTTGGACCTGAGGAGTAGAGCCCGATTTATGTGGTAAAGACCGCGGTCCTATTTATAAATACAGGAAATTGCGTAATACCTAATTGTCTCGGAATCATTTTGGATCCCACCGATTCTTTACTGACCCTTTATGAACTTCAGCTACAACTACTGATTGATTGATTTTGACAGATAGACAGACAGACAGACAGACAGACATACAGACAGACAGACAGACAGACAGACAGACAGACAAACAGACAGACAGACTGACTGACTGACTGACTGACTGACTGACTGACTGACTGACTGACTGACTGACTGACTGACTGACTGACTGACTGACTGACTGACTGACTGACTGACTGACTGACTGACTGACTGACTGACTGACTGACTGACTGACTGACTGACTGAGACAGACAGAAAGACAGGCAGGCATGTAGAAGAGAGAGAAGACAGAGACAGAAAGACAGACAGGGGTAGACAGACAGCCAGACAGGCAGACAAGGAGAGAGACAGAGAGATTTATTACCTTATGTAGGCCCCTTTTAAAGACGTCTCTCTCTCTCTCTCTCTCTCTCTCCCTTACTGACAGAGATTTCCTTTCGTTTTCAGACATCAAGGATCCAGATGATGACGGAGACGGGATCCCGGACACGCGGGAAACGACCCTCAAGGGCATCGACCTGTTCTCGGACGCGGACTCAGACGGAATTCCGGACTTTCTGGATCCGAACGACGACAACGACCAGCTACCGGACTTCCGCGACTACGACGACAACGGCGACGGTCTGGCGGACATAAGACAGGATCTGGATCGGGACGGAATCACCGACTACCTGGACGCGGACGCAGACGGAAACGGCGTCGCCGACATCCTGGAAGAGAGGGATTCGGACGGCGACGGAACTCCGGACGTGGATGACAGGGACGACGACAACGACGGCGTCCCGGACGCCAGGGACCCGGACGACGACGGAGACGGGATACCGGACGTCAAGGATCCGGATTTTCGCGACACCGATCGAGACGGCGAACCGGACGTCCTGGATGAAGACGACGACGACGACGGCGTTCCGGATTGCGTCGACGATGACGACGACGGGGACGGGATACTCGACGATCTGGATCCGGACACCAGGGACTCGGACAATGATGGCGTTCCGGATTTTCTTGACGAAGATGATGACGACGACGAGATTCCGGATTACCGGGATTCGGACGTGGACGGCGACGACGTGGACGACATTTTGGATTTCGATTTCAAGGATTCGGACGGGGATGGAACTCCGGATTACGTTGACGAAGATGACGACAACGACGGAATTCCGGATAGAAAAGACGTCGACGACGACGGCGATGGAACTCCGGATGTTATCGATCTGGACAACAGGTATACCGGCACTAGCCAGATCAATTAATTAATCAAACAATAAATAAATAAATAAATAAATAAAGAAATCAAGCAAACAATCAACACGGCATTACAACAATCAGTGGCGGATTTACTAAGGTACAAAATTTACAAATGGTACATCGGTACCGGGCCCACCTGCAAAATTAAAATTTAGAGCCCACCTTTTTCATTAACAATATTTTTAACGATTTTCAATTATTTCTTTCTTTAAATTATTTTATTTTCGGACTATAAGCATGCGGAGTAACAAAAGACTATATGGGCTAAATAATCAGATAGGCTAATGATCATCACCACCTTTTAAAAACTTGATCTGGTAACTTTCTGAAAGTTTTTCGAGATTTTGAAGAGCTTGACAAGCAAATAAAGGTCGTCGCCACTTTTCCACACAAGTTTCATCGACACAACGGGCAGACTATTGGGTCGGTGGGCCTTCGTGTAAATGTATGTAGGCCTACCAGGCCTAAAAATTTTAATCAGCCACTGACAACAATTAAGAGTTTTATCGAAATAAACCGCGAACTTTAATATAAACCATCAGAAATCTACATGTACTGTAGTTGTATAGTATTATTAGTGAACTTCTATAGCGCCATATTACTAATGCACTTTGCATCGTACGCCAGTACGATGTACAGGTATGGGTCGACTGTAATCAGTGGCGTAGCCAGGGTTCTTGTCAAGCGCTTTCATATTTATTGCTGCATTCACCTCGATTTCATAATAGCCTACTACCTACCCCCAAACTATTCAACGGATTTGTACATATCCTATGACCGGTTTCAGTCCGGATAGGGGTGGGGGTGAGGTGGGGTGTGCCCCTGTGCCCATTTCCGTGGCTACGTCAATACATATAACAAACAGCGACCAATGTATTAGGGGAAAATCTTGTTCATCTGACTAAGTAAAGAAAGGTCCGATTGGTAACTTGGAATTCGTCCAATATGATTGGTCTTTCGCCCAGATTGAGCGCTCGTGAATAAGCTGGTGCACTGCGCCAAGCATTCGGCCGGGTAGCGCTATAGAAATTTCCGTCTTACTTACTTTGGATATTCATGTTTAAATAATATTGAAAACAACAGACAGTTCAGAGTGGTTTTGTGTTCTACTTTTAATCTCGAAAGAGATACAGATTCCGACGGAATCCTGGACAATTTCGATCCGACGACGACAACGACGGCCTCGCAGACGACGCCGACCAGGATGACGACGGAGACGGCATTCCGGACGAAGTCGATCCGGACGAGACGGACGCGGACGACGACGGCGTTCCGGATTCGGCGGACGACGACGACGACAACGACGGCGTCCTGGACAGAGACGACGCCGACGACGACGGCGACGGCATACACGACCATTTCGAGACGCAGTTGCGTGCTTTTGACATGACGGTAGACACCGATAAGGACGGTATTCCGGACTTCATCGACCACGATGACGATAACGACGGAAACCCTGATTATAAAGGTGAGTTTCAGTCCATAATAATTATTGGCATGGCCACGGGGTGCAGGCCCCAAATACGGCTGGATTTGTGGTCCAATGCGGCCCGCCAGCTGATTTGAGTTGGCGACCCCGCCTTAGTGCTAGGCGTCTAGGATACTAGATTCGATGGGTGAAATATAGTGGTTCTCACACAGGGTATATATACCCTCCTGAACCACTTTAATCTTTGCTGTTGTTGTTGTTTTTGTTGTTGTTATTATTATTATTATTATTATTATTATTATTATTATTATTATTATTATTATTATTATTATTATTATTATTATTATCATCATCATCATCATCATCATCAGCATCATCATCATTAATTACTCTCACATACTAGCCGAGAAAGAAAGCCCTAGCGGGCCAAACACTTTTAAAATGGCTTTTAGTATTCAAAACTCTAGTACTCAAAACTCGTTCTTGTGCCGATTTGTACTCTAGTACAGATTCTTTGTTCTCTAATAATTTTTTAATAAATAAAAAATACTCTATTCTGAACGCAAACACTAGACTGATTAGAGGAAAGTGAGACACTATCATAAACTGCCAAACGCACCGTAATATAAATAAACGCAGGCACTCGTAAGCGCTTAGTAAAATTCTTTTCTAACCCTTGGAAAGCAGCACAAACAGTAGCTTTATTCTGTAACTCAGCCTCTGTAAAATGGCCACGGAAATATCCGGGATCCCCAGTTAATGGGTTAAAGGGCAGTGTTTCTATGTTTTAAGACATCCATGTTGATTTCAGAAACAGGAAGGATTTAAGGATCTCAAGACTCAACAGATAGTGTTTTATAGAAATGAGTCTTTTTTTATTGTTTTAAAGTGTCCATTATGCTTAAAATCAAGTTCTTTTCCAGTTCAGGTGCAGCATATTTAAGGACTGTCTGCAAATTTTCAGGGATGACTGATTTCAGGCGTGACAGATGAGATGAGATGACGAGCGTTCCGGATGAGGAGGCTGGGGGTTACACCGATCTAAGGAGATGGAATGACTGACCGCTATGTGACGTGTTATTATCTTATATTGGATACGTTCAGTTATTTTAAGCCAATGTAATGATTTTCGATGGGTGAAATATGGGAGAATTTAGGTGACATAGTAACAGCGAGCTGGAATTTTGTATTGATTGGAATTTGTTGATGGAGGCTTTGACGGCATCTCGGGAGTTAAAGTAATAATTTGACGACTATGGCGACGGAATTGTGGATGCGTCTTGATATCAAGACAAGGATACCGACAAGGTCACGAATATGAATAAAGCAGGCTTTTGAAAGTTGGGAGATTTGTGATTCGACGTTTAGAAAAGAGTCAAATTTGAATCCGGATTTCTAGCAGTTGGAACAGGGATTATTGTGGTGTCAGGAGCTAAAACTAGTTTAGGATTGTCAATTTTTTGAGTTGTTGGGGTAGTCCGATTAAAAGGAACTCTGTCTTAGATGGGTTGAGAGCGAGGAGATTAGATGACATCCATGCAGAGATTGACGAGAATGCAGATTCAAGCTCAATAATAGAAGCATTGAATGAAAGAGGTGCGAAGGACAGGAATAGTTGAGTGTCATGGATAGAGTTGGTGATTTAATTTGAGGGAATTAATTAGAGATGAAAGTGGTGTGGTGTAAATCGAACAGTACAGGCCGAGAACAGATCCTTGAGGCACTCCATAATCTATAATATGAGAAAGATAAAGGCCAAGACAGGACACTTGAAAAGACCGAGATTTGAGATAAGATGCAAACCAGTTGTGAGCTTTTTCAGATATGCCAAACCAGAGAGAGCGATGGCAGAATTTTGGATTCTATGGATCAAATGCTGCAGAGAACAAGGAGACAAAGGCCAGTAACTTGTCGTCGACCAATTGCAGTTAAGAGTCTGTCATAAATGTAGGCGAGGACAGTTTCAGTTGAGTGATGTTTAGTGTAGGCAGATTGATGAGCATTATATAGTGAGTTACGAAAGGTGTTCATTCAGTCTGGAAAGCACAATTTTTCAGTAAGTTTTGATAAAGATAAAGATTTGAGATGGGGCGATAGTTATTGAGATCTTCCTGTCAAGACCAGGCTTTTTTAGGAGAGGAGTGACAAAAGAGTTTTTGAATGGAGATGGGAAAGTGCCTGAGATAAGAGAGAGGTTGATGATTCTAGATGATAGGCGATGGAGTTCACACTGTTTGAGTAAAGAGGTAGGTATAGGATCTAAGTCACATTGTTTGTTTGACAATGGAGTAGAAGTTTGGATACCTTTCTTCAGTTGTAGGAGTGAAGCTGATAAATTGCATGGAGGTTGTGGGGGAGGAGGATAATGAGGAGAGGTGGTTTGAGTAATGGTGAAAGACTTGAGGACACTGCGAATCTTGGAGATTTTTACAGAGAAGAACTTAGCAAAAGATTCAGACAAATTCTGACAGGGAAATGGATTGAGGGAGAGGTTTTGAGTCTTTGCGATGGAAAAGATCATTTACAGTTTTCCAGAGCTGATGGTGGATTTGAGCTATTTGTTGAAAAATGATGTTAGAATAGTATGGCAGATGTAAGAGATTATGATAGCGGTTGGTGGCTTAACGAAGATTTAAAAGGTCAGATGGAGAATGTGTTTTATGGTAGTTCCTCAAGACGTCTCAAAATGACTAAAGATGAATGAAAGAGTTATACCAGGGTTTGCTGTTATGAGACGAAAAAGGTCTAGTGATGATAGGAGCATGTTTATTGAGAAGACCAGAAAGCACAGAATTGTATTTATCGATCAGTGATGACAGGGTATAGTAGGGTGTTAGTAATTCCAGATGACTTAATGTTATCACAGAACAAGGCAATGAATTTTGTTGAGACGGTAATGAGTAGGTGCCACGAGGTGGAGGAGTTGGTGAGCAGATACTTAGAATGGTGAAGATGGGAAAATGATCAGATGGAGAGATTTGACTAATTGCTGACATTGGAGATAATGATGAAGAAGATGACGTGATAAGTAGATCTAAAGTGTGTCCAAAAGTGTGAGTTGGAAGAGATATATGTTGTATATCACTCGTAGCGCTTAGTGAAGAGTTCTTTTAACCCCTTAACCGTGTATTTAACTGTAACTCAATGTAAAATGGACGGATATATCCGGGATCCCCAGTTAAGGGGTTAAACGCTTGTTTCTATGTTTTAAGACATCCATGTTCATCTCAGCCATGGAGGGGATCTCAAGTTCTCAACACCCGGTTTTGATAGTTTTTTTTCATAGACTTTAACTATCATTATACTTAAAATCTATGGGCTTTTCCGCTAAGACGCCATTTTTATGGACCGTCTACGCATTTGCGATTGATTATTTCAGATGCAGATGATGATGGAGACGGCGTTCCGGATGCCAGACAGGACACCGACGGAGATGGAATGCCGGACCGCTTGGACGCTGATGACGATGGTGACGGAATTGCAGATATAATCGATCTAGATCAGAAGGATAGTGACAGCGATGGAATTCCGGATAGTTTGGATCCGGATGACGACAACGACGGCATCTCGGATGTCAAAGATATCGACGACGATGGCGACGGAATCCTGGATGCGATTGATCCGGATCAGAAGGATACCGACAAAGATGGAATACCAGATAGCATAGATCCAGACGACGACAACGACGGAATTTCGGACTTCTTGGACGAAGACGAAGACGACGATGGCATTCCGGATTATCTTGATCCAGACAGAAGAGACACGGACGGAGATGGAGTCCCGGATCATAGAGACAACGACGACGACAACGACGGTGTTCCCGACTCATTGGACGGTGACGATGACGGCGACGGCATACCCGATTATCTGGATGAACAGAACAGGGATTCAGACAATGACGGCATCATCGATTACATCGATACAGATGACGATAACGATGGAATTCCAGACGATAAAGACGACGATAAAGACGGAGACGGAATCCCCGATAATACAGATCCGGACTACGAAGATACAGATGGCGATGGAATCCCGGATTCTTTGGATCACGACGACGACAACGACGGTATACCGGACATCTACGACATCGACGATGACGGTAACGGAGTTCCTGACGATCAGGAGGCAGATTACGAAGAGGATTCCGACGGAGACGGAATTCCGGATTACCTCGATAACGATGACGACAACGACGGCATCCCAGACGACAAAGATAACGATGATGACGGAGATGGAATTCCAGACGACCAGGATCCAGATAACGTAGATTCTGATGGAGATGGCTTTCCAGACTACATAGATGACGACGATGACGGCGATGGAGTTCCAGATGAAAGCGACAACAGCAACGACGATGACGATGGAGACGGAGTTCCAAATTTTCTGGATAACGATGACGATAATGACGGCGTTCCAGATGATCAAGATAACGATGATGATGGTGACGGTATTCCAGATGATCAGGATCCAGACAATGATGATGACGATGGAGACGGAGTTCCAAATTTTCTAGATAACGATGACGATAATGACGGAGTTCCAGATGATCAAGATAACGATGATGATGGTGACGGTATTCCAGATGATCAGGATCCAGACAATGATGATGACGATGGAGATGGAGTCCCAAATTTTCTAGATAACGATGACGATAATGACGGCGTTCCAGATGATCAAGATAACGATGATGATGGTGACGGTATTCCAGATGATCAGGATCCAGACAATGATGATGACGATGGAGACGGAGTTCCAAATTTTCTAGATAACGATGACGATAATGACGGAGTTCCAGATGATCAAGATAACGATGATGATGGTGATGGTATTCCAGATGATCAGGATCCAGACAATGATGATGACGATGGAGATGGAGTCCCAAATTTTCTGGATAACGATGACGATAATGACGGCGTTCCAGATGATCAAGATAACGATGATGATGGTGACGGTATTCCAGATGATCAGGATCCAGACAATGATGATGACGATGGAGATGGAATTCCAAATTTCTTAGATAACGATGACGATAATGACGGCGTTCCAGATGATCAAGATAACGATGATGATGGTGACGGTATTCCAGATGATCAGGATCCAGACAATGATGATGACGATGGAGACGGAATTCCAAATTTTCTGGATAACGATGACGATAATGACGGCATTCCCGATCACCTCGATGACGATAACGACGGTATTCCAGATTATAAGGACAAAAATCATCGAAAGGTTGGTGTTCATTTTCAGTGGCGTATTTACCATTGGGCCATTTGGGCCATGGCCCTCCCTTTGGTCTTGATGTCAAGTAAAAAAAGGTCGTCAACTTTTTTCCAAAGTTGTAACTTGTCAGGTCGAAAGTGTCTGGCCCCCCCTTACCAAAATCCTAAATACGCCACTTATCATTTTGTGTTGTTATAAAGCAAGCTTATGCGGCTATTTAAAGAGATTCAAAAGTTGTTTTATCGTGCTGGTATTACGTAGGGTCTGATTTGCACTAAGGTAGGGACAGTTTCAAACTCTAATACCCCACATTTTAAATTTTTACTGGGGTGTCAGCCTATGGTCCCCGTGGCATAGCGAGGCAAAGTGCCGCCTTGAGCGAAAATAGAAAGTGCCGCCCTTCAGAGAGTGGTGGGTGCCCGGGTCCAATTCGGAAAAATGTTGGCGGGTAAAAAAGGGAGAAAGGTCGCCGAGTCAAATTTGGCGCCTCTGGTCGACGTCCGAGACTCCGGGAGCCACCTTCCCACCGCCCCTCCTCTGCACGCTACTGCCGCCATTTTTATCTGGTTACTGAAGTTTGTTTGTGACTATTTTCCATATTTTAAAATCGTATTATGGTTTTCATATTGTAACATAAAGACGAATTTTTTAACACCCCAAAATGCCGTCCCTAGGGCTAGTACCGCCTGCGGAGGTTCGCCCCTGCCCCCTCGCTACACCACTATATGGCCCAAACATTCCAGGCAAGTGGAACATTGGTTTTAAATATTACAAGTTCTTCTTGTAGGCCTACTGCCAATCTGTTATTAAAAACTGCTAGGTTTCATTTTTAGTTTAAAACGCTCGTTCATCATCATCGTCGTCGTCGTGGTTGCTTTCTGCCAGCTCATTAGGCCTCTCCGCAATAGCTAGACACGAAACTTCTCCATTTATCCTTCTTTATCCTTTTCCGTTTTTAGTCTCTTTCCATCGTCACTGTCTATTCATTTCCATATTCACAGTGGCGGTTCCAAGATTTTCTTGGTGGGATGCAAGGAATTTTTTAAGGAAGTTGGTGGGGATGCAATGAATTTATAGGAAGTTGGTGGGGGTGGGGTGAAATGAAGTCACGAAAAAGGTTGACAAGCAAAAAACGGCCATTATAACAGTGTTTTCTCTGACAAATGTAGGGCCTATATTTCCTGAAAAAGGCTGACAAGCAAAACAGGTCATCAGCTCTATTTTGTAAACAAGGTAGCCTACCCAGCGTCAAACGTCGATAACAAGCAAAAAAGCTCGGCGGGGGATGCATCACCAACGTGAAACCGAGTACCGACAACCGACACTGTCTATTCATATCCTTGTTTCATGTCCTTTCATAACCTCATATGCTCCATGCACTGGTCAGGACTTCACGGTATATCGAGTTGACCGCAATATCCCCTTAAATTGACTATCCGCTCTCAGCAGCCGCGTCTGCGCTCGAAAGTCTTCCGTTGTTTGATGCCAACGTTGTATTCTGGTACAATCTATTGGTCCACACACTCCACGGCACTTCATTCTGTATTATTAGATGCAATCCCAGGAGGTTTCTCTGCCCAGTATCCCCTCATCCGTTACCCGAGAACTCCCATCTATATGTCGTTGCAGCCCAGCGCGTTACCTTTACGATTTTAACGTATATGTTTAATATTTTCCCCACCGCATCAGGTTCCACAGCAAAAAGAGCGTCCGATAGGCCGTTAAAGATCGACAGAGAAACGACAGCCTTGTTCCTTCTGAATTCCAGTCCCACAAAACTACGACCGCTCGGCAGCTGTTGGACAACGATCGATGATTAGCGTTATCGTTATTGGACGCTTTCGAGATTTATGTCAACGCACAAAGGCAGTCTCCAATCACAACACATGCAGAAAGCTCTAATGCATACGCAATGTTTTAACCCATCCAGCGTTTGAGGATGTAGAAACAATATTTGGGGCTCAAAGCAAGGGAATACATGTAGCCTACAATTTACCTACATGTAGCTGTATGTTTGTTGGGAATGTGCTTACCTGCAGGTGTCTTTTGTGTTTTATTAAGAATGAAATAGAGAGCTCTGCATTATGGTTCTAGAATGCATAGAATTACCATCGCATGTACTGAATACAAATAAAGAAATGAAAAAGTTCCCATTTGATATTGCACATGGTATAGTATATTGTACCTGATATAACACAGTAGGCCCTACCGGTAATTCACACGTTGTACATAACAGAAGCTGATGTTTTCGTCATGTATGGTAGTCTTTTCAATAACATTTTGCAAACACAGTACACCTGTATCTATATCTTGAATTTCTGCTGTCACCATCTAATTTATTTCCATACAAATTTCTGTTTAAATGTAATGTTATTTGTTACAGTACATAGGTGGCAAGAAATCTATTCCTGAAACACCTTAATTCACTTGCTGACCTACGCCTGCGTTAATTACTATAATTATTTATTAGACCCTAGATCCTCCTTAGGTAATTGATGTACAGTATTCTATCTTAAATCCGCTACAAGTCGCAGTGATCAGTTACTACATTGTAGAATGAAATAGAGAACTCTGCATTATGGTTCTAGAATGCATAGAATCACGTGTACTGATTACAAATAAAATAATGATAAAGTTCCCATTTGATATTGTGCATGCTATAGTCATACAGAGTGGCTCATAAACTCAAGGCCACCCTGTTTAACAGCCTATGACTTTAAAACAAAAGTTTACATTTTGACAGCCTGTGTTTCAGAATAGTAGGCTCTGTTACTTATACCAACAAACTCTGGTCGGGCTGTAGGGCTTGGGGGAGCGTTGCAAGCAGGGTTTGGAGCCCCACAGTGAGGGCAATTCTAGTAATATTTTAGCTAAACCTCGAGTGGTTTTGCTGCAGAAATTTGGGTAACTCATCAGAAAGTCTCTAACCCTTGTCTAATAAAATTTTTTCTGAACAAATCTCATGACCAGTCAAGGCACAAAAAGGAACCAAGTCTGCTACCAAAATTTTCAACCAGTGGGGGGGATTGACAATCCCCTGCCCATGTTTAGCATCGCTTCTGTTGGGATTACTTACACTATAAAGTAATGCAATACAGATATACTTTTTGAGATAACACACATAAAATGACAAAACTGTCACTGTTGTGCATCTGACCACTCAACATGCCTACATAACTCTACAATAAAACTTGAGCACCAGTAGTTCCATGCTAGCACATCTGCAGCGACCAGGGTACGGCGTAAAGTCACTGTGAAGAGAAAACTTGTCGACCGTTGCTCATCTTCCATCAAACACAACCACTGTAACCGAAAACAAAGGTATTGTATTGTTTTTTTGCTGTTTATACAAACAGAAAAACAATGTTGAAATCATGCCACAGACACATTATAAATCATCAATATCAACATTTTGCTCTTTGCTCTTTTCACAGCCAAAAAACTTTAGAGTTCTGGGAAAAGCATATTGAAAATAATACTCTCACCAAGATTGTGTGTCCTAGATGTAATAATTTAAGCAATAATGAATCTGTCTACCCGAACTTTGTAACTGTAGTAATATGAACTCACCTTTGAGCCAGTACAAAAATGGTAGATCATGCAGATATTATTACTAGATAATAAAGATTTCAGTCCAAGCAAAAAGTATGCCCCCACTTACAAAATCTTGTAAGATACATCTGCTCAGAGCAAATCTTATACATACTTCTTCTTGTTCTTTTTTTGTACATAATTCGATAACCGCATTCACGACATCTGATGGCATCGCGAGATCGAATTTCACTCTCCTGATGGCAATCTAAATGGAATAATCTAAAAGGTCTAAATAGTCACTACCACCAATGCATCAAACTAAAGCATCTAAATGGTTTGGTGATTATCAAATTGCACAGAAGAAGATCAAGAGTCATTCTTTGACCACAATTTAACTGAAAAACATGCAATAAAAAGGCTGATACAAGCACTCAAATGTTAAACTTCCACCATCTATTTATAAAAAAATTGTATGACCTGACAACTTTAGATAGCTGAAAATGCTCACCACCACAAATGTAAACCATAACAGCTGGTTTGCCAGCTGTTGTAGCTGCTACACCGCCAGCTGCTACTCCCTGGTCTTTCTCTTTCGGATCCATCAACTTCAGGCGACTTGAAAATACCTCAAAACACAATAGTACCAATTTTTACTTATTTAAATACAAGACTGGCTTCAACAAATAAAACAATTCCATTCGGTATGGGTTCGGAACAGTCGAACTACACATAAACATTGGTTAGGATAAGCTTTGTTAGAGTTGTAGTTTAATATAACTTAACATAATAGCTTATAGCTTAATATAAATTTCGTGTGTATTCAGATTCTGCACAAGTGTCGAGTTACAGTATACTAGCTTTGTTGGCTAATCCTTACCCCTTTAAATCTTTAACCCAACCCTAACCTGCGTATGGATAGCCTATTCAGAAACTCTACACTCCAATTATTCACTCACTTTATTGCTAAATTAAAGAATACAGAATGTGTTAAAACTTAAATGCTCCTAAACTTCCATCAAGCAGAATTTAATCCCAGTTCTTCTTATACTTCTTGCTATCTTGCAAAATAGAAACAGCAACTGATCTACGAATTATTCTTAGGCGATAATTCAGCTGCACAACGCCATGTTAGTTCTATGTAGTTAGCATAAGTAAAGTAAAGTAAAGTAAAATCTCGTGGATTTCTATAGCGCCTTGGAAAGCAGCACAAACAGTAGCTGCTTATTCTTGAGGCTGCTCAGCCTCTTAAAATAGCCATAGGAAAGGTGTGGGATCAGCCAGGCAATGGTCAATATCCGAAGGGCAGTGAGGCTAGGTTGTTACAGCTATGGCGGAAATGATTTAAGAAACAGGAAAGATTTAAGCTTAGACCTGAAGACTTGAGGAGATAGTGCGGGAATTATAGGAAATGAGGAATCAGATTTTATTGTTTTAAAGTGTCCAAGTGTGCGAAGGGAAGCTGGGATCGAGTTCCAGAGTTCAGGTGCAGCATATGAGAAGGCACGGTTGCAAATTTTCAGGGATGACTGATTTAGCGGGCGTGACAGAGTGAGATGAGATGACGAGCGTGTGGGTCGAGGAGGCTGAGGGGTTAATAGTGATCTAAGGTAGACAGGTTTTGATGACTGAAGTGAGCTATGTGTAAGTGTTATTATCGTATATTGGATGCGTTCAGTTATTTTAAGCCAATGTAATGATTTTAGTATGGGTGAAATATGGGAGAATTTAGGTGACATAGTAACAGCACGAGCTAAAGCATTTTGTATTGATTGCAATTTGTTGATGGAGGCTTTGGGAAGGTTATAGTAGAGGGAGTTACAGTAATCTAATTTGGAGTGGACTATAGAGGTGGCGATTGTGGACGCAGTCTTAATATCAAGACAAGGACGTAGGCGACGAAGGTCACGAATATGAATAAAGCAGGCTTTTGAAAGTTGGGAGATTTGTGATTCGAAGTTTAGAAAAGAGTCAAATTTGAATCCGAGATTTCTAGCAGTTGGAACAGGGATTATTGTGGTGTCAGGAGCTAAAACTAGTTTAGGATTGTCAATTTTTTTTGAGTTGTTGGAGTGATTGCTGGAGTGATGTCTACAAATTAGATGTTTGCAATAAAATAATAATAGTCTATTTCAGTGTTTTCCAAACTGTGGGTCGCGACCAAAAATGGGTCGTAGGCTGTCAAATTGGTTGCGGGTAAACGCGACATTATATTCAAGTGTTAATGTTATAATATCATTATAGCCTTGCAAAGCTGCAAGAGTGGGTACAGTTTCAAAAAGATTGAAACAGCTTTATTTATCCAATTTGTCAAATGTTAACCTTATGTAGCATTAGCAATAGCGCATCTAAAGCGCATTCCGAACATTTTGCTCAGAACTGCAGCCCAGTGTTTGTGTTTACTTTAGCGACTTGCCGAGAAGTTACCGGTTATGCGAGTTACCAATATTCATATAATATTTACACGCTTAATAAAGGTGTGTTTAAGCAAATTTTAAAAATTTCAATTTTAAAGAAAATTCAATATCTATTTCTCTTATTTTGTATTATTTGGCAAAAATGTGAATAATTTTATAGTTTTCAATAAAATATATTTGTAATATTGTCATTCGAATTGAATAAAATCTTTTGTTTGTCATTAATTTGTCCAAAACTCAAAAGATTCTTTTCAAATGACGTTCGCCAAGTGGCCTAATTACGAATATGCGGTTTTGTGACTTGATTTGAGATGGGCGGGTGACGATTAAGTAATAATGACATTAATTTTCACAGCTTAGTTTTCATATTACTAATTTCCCGATAAGAGAACAATAACTCATCTAGGTCATTATTCATCCCCTAAATCTGTCAGATTATAACACCGGCACTCGTAGTCTGGCTAATGGTTTTTCAACCTCGAACTACCACGATATTGTTGACTATGATTCTCACTCTGAAGCATTCACTGGCTGATTCCAGATGCGATAAAGTAATGGCGCTAAAGAAGTTGGAAATTGATTGAGTAATGGATCCGTAGTTCTAGAAAACATGACTTATATTTTGGGCGATTTTGGGCTTCTTTGACGCACACAAATAAATTTATCTCATTACTACGATTTAATGAGCAAAAAATCTAAATTTTTCGTCTATTTTTGATTGTCTGGACCCATTTAAATTCGTTGTGCGCTTTAATATTTGCTGAAATTGCGTCTTTGTTCTGGATTTTCTTCGGCTTTGGGGCTGGCATGGCGCCACTGATTAAGAATTACTTTCGCCTAAAATGGCCGACGAGTAAAACTACAAAAGGAAAATGTTAATTGAATTTCAGCGAAGCGAACGAGAATTTCGGTGAATAATTGAAGCGGTCTGATCGGTTCCACCGCTACGGTTCTGTTTATTTTCTTTCTTTATTGATTAATTTTTAATCTGTGGGATTTGTTTGAACGGTTTCCATTATTTTCGGCGATCATTACAGAGGGTTAAAACCGTGGGTCCGTCTAAATACCCCGATTTCATAACGGGTCTCCATTGATTTAAAGTTAATTTATATAGCGATTAATTATAACAAAAGAGTGGTGAGTGTGTAAGAAAGGCTGAATAGCATGCAGAACGTTGCGATTTTTCTGACGCATATTTATAAGTCATAAATTAGCACACAAAAGTTTGAATTATTGAATTTGATGATACTTTGACCATTGCCTGGCTGACCATTCACCTTTCCCATAGCTATTTCAAGAAAGACTACGCATTTAAGAATAAGTAGCTACTGTTGTACTACTTCCAAGGCGTTATATAAATCCACGAGATGTTACTAACTTATTTAATGATTAATAGTCTGCATAGTAGGTTATTCGACAGCACGACGTCCCCAACGTCCCAGCCTCCTAACAGGCTTGTGATTACTGGCACACCTGAAAAGTAGTTGCCAAGTTCTGATATAATAACCAATTGACCATGCATAAGTGTCTACCTATCCAGAAATTAAAATTAAATTACATATTTGAAATAATGACTAATGTACACTGAACGAAAGTTAAAATTGGACACAATAACGGGATATTGCATCAGTAAGCCCTGCAGTAGCAGCAGCAGCAGCAGCTTTAGTGTATCAGTGCGCTTGTGATGAGCCTTATGAGTATGTGTATCAGTGCACCCAGCCTGACGCTCAAAGGTCTAAACTGTGATAATTAAACTTGAGTGACTGTTTAATAATTTTTGATATTAGTGACCTTCCATATCTATTTAGGAACTATTTTCTTCCACTTTAATGACTTCTCATTAGGATTGGGTGGGGACTACTTTTCCTGACATGCCACTTGAGGCTGGGAAGGGGTGGAAACTACTTATCAGATGGGGACTACTTTTTTGGCTGGGACTTCAGTGCTGTCAAATAACCAAATTTTAGTAGGGCATTATATTGGATTATTGGTTCTATTGAATTTCAGTGCAATGGCTTTGACATGCAACTAGTTTTTTATATTATTGGTTATTTTTGTAAATGAAATGATATGGATGCCCATGTGATTGCACTGAATTCAGAAATAATGCTTTGCCAGAAATATTCTGCAAGCGAATAATTATATTGTTTGATGATAATATAATTGTTTGAACATTGTTTCGTCATCAAAATCATTGGCCATAGCATTAAACATTTTACTTGTATAGTGTTTCACATATATACTTTGAAATTGGGTATATTAGTTAGCTATATCCTTGTTTCTTTGTTTTTATAGAGGATATGGAATCGAAGCCATTGCCGTCGCTGTACTTGTGCGGAGATGATTGTGAAGAAAATGCGTTTGGTGGTATTGCCAGTTTTAATAACGTGGATTTAGGTGTTGTTCCTGATAACGTGACTTATGAAAATTTGCAGAATCACTGCATGTTGAGTGTTAACGCAGGGTCTGGTAAGTCTTATTTCCATAGACCTCCTGACAGTGAGGATGTTTCATTGAACAGTGTCAATGTCGAACCTGACGGCAGACCACAGTCGATTACATTGCTTTCTATGGATGACTCAAATGTGTTCACCCCACACGACGGTAGTGGTTGCCGCGTTGAAAACGAATCGGGTTCGATGTTGAATAATTTCGCCGAATCGTCGGTTGATAATTCACTTCTTCCTGAGAAGATCTCAAGCGCTGAACTGATGGACACTGTAGAAAACACCGAAACGATTAGAAAACGAATTGCGTCTACGGATGGCTTTGTCGATTCAAAAGGGAATTGCAGCGCTCTTGCTTCTGCTGCGCGTTCGGATTTGAACTGTATCGACCAGAATTTTGAGGATGATTCGCACAGAAATGTATCCGATTCATCTTCGATGGATGCAAGACAAAGCCACGAAGAACGCGCAGTTTCAAATGACGGGGTGTTTTTTGAGGATGAAGGCAATGAAGTCGATGCTGCCTGTGCTCATATACCGTCAGAAGACCAGACCGATAACGGAGAAAAGGGGCTTAATGAATACGGCGAAGAGATAGAAGAGGACGAAGATGAAGAAACCGAGGAGGAGGAGGATGAAGAGGAGGAGGAAGAGAAGGAGGAAGAGGAGGATCGTGAAAATGTTTCATATGAAGAGAATTTGTCTGAGATGTTGGACGATGGTAGAGCAGCTCCAGTTAAAGAAGAGAAAAATGATCTCACTGATAATATAGGATGTGATGCTGGATCAAGCATATCGCAGGATTTCGAGGCTCCAATCATCAAATCTGAGCCACAGGATTTGCCTACAGACGTTGATGTTAAAGAACGTAAGTAATAATAATCGTGTTTATAAGTTGCTGCAATACACGCTTGACTTTTGGCGTCTTAGCGTTTGTGATCTGTTCAAATTTGAAATGAAATTTTGTGCTCAGTGACTTTTTATTTCATAAAACTAACACATTATGCATCAGTCGATCAGACAATTGAGAGCTAAATTGCTTGTCCCTGATTACCGTATAATGGCTTGAGCCAAAGTTTATGACCTTTGATCTTTGATCTCAAAGTTTATGACCTTTGGTGTCTTCTACCTTGCCTTCATTATTGTGTTTTGAACAAAAATTTCACCTTCTGTTTCAATTAGTTTTCTTATATTTGTTTGGTGTTTTCTAGAAATTACTAAGGGCTCCTTTGTTTTATTCTTCTATTTGCTTTTTTAATCTGATTGAGCATTTTAGGGCCAAAAAAGCCAAAGAAGAAGAAGAAGCGTAAACTTGAATCCGAAGTTGAGAAGGAAGGAAAGCAGAGGCCAAAGAAGAAGAGAAGGAAGAAGAACAAGGACAGATCTGAGACCTCGAAGCAGAAATCCGAATTTGGTAATGCAAGGCGATCAACCTTTGAGAGGAAAAACATTAGGTAAGTTTTGCAACATTGACAATATGGTTGTTCCGTGGTATGTGTAGACAAGAGATTGTAAAAATTTTATGAGGAGTTTGAGTTGTTATATTAAGATATCCTTACTATTGCTATTTAACACTGGAATTAGCTGTTTTATTGATGTATTTTCATTATTATAAACATTACATTTGTGTACTACTCTTTTTGTTGTATAGCATATTGATTTGGATTTGTTTGTTTTATTATGATCTGTGAAACTGACTTCAATTTCATATACTGATCAATAAATTGTTGTGTTTATAGAATTTTTGCAGTGTAGTTGTTTAGATGACAGTTGAAGTTCATATCTGTATGAAATGTTTACATTTTAAATTTGATTTCTTTTGTTCTGAATGAAATCGTCCTTTAGTTGAATTAGCTTGCTGCCAGTTTAGTGAGCATCGGTTGCTTCTATCCCAGTTGTGGTTTACCTTGAATACCTCTGTATGTTTTACCTACAGGAAAATATTGGACGATAATCTGGACGAGGAGACAAAGGCAGCGCAGAAGGAGGAAATGGAACGAAAACAGAGACTGCTGGAAATTCAGGAGAAACTTCGGCAGCAGGCCTTAGAGCTGAGAGCTCAGAGGGAAAAGGAGATGCTGAACAACAGTGGCATGGAGAGGCTGAAGAACTCTGCCCTCAAGTCGCTTCTAGAAGGTAGTTAATGTTTGGCCCTTAAACCGCTGGAATCGAATATACTCAGTTCAAATTGCATATAGCTACAAAGTGTTTGGCAGTTTAAGGGTTAACAGATTTTGTTTCTTTCATTTTCTGTGAAATGGTTTTAATCCAGTTGAAATGGGTTGATTAATGTTGTAGTTGATATGGTTATTATGGTGCCTCTTGGCTTTATTTCTGGAGAACAATTGTCATAGTTTATCATCATCATTGGCAGACTGCTACATGTTAAAATGCAGTATTGGAAACTAATTTATTTTGAGAGCCTTTTTATATTAAAGTACTTATCAGCATTATGCTGTTAGTGAATGGTCATTTGATATCTCTATGCATGTGACATTTTCTGCAGCCCGAAATGTTTTCTTTGTGTAGAAAAGGCGGATTCACCATCATCAGTCATTGGTGATCTCATGAAAAGCCATGGCACAGTGGTTCCAAGACCACAGAAGGCACCAGGTTAGTGCGACCTGCACTGAGATATGCCATGCACGGAGTAAGACCATAATTTGTTATGGTTCTTTTAAATTTCATGTAGCTAATAATGTTTAATAATGTTCTTTGCTTTGGGTTATTTTACATACACAGAAAGTTATAAATACTGCTCTATGGCATCTTTCAGAGCATAGAAGAGATGTGAAATCATTAGCGAGGAGTGAAATTCCACTGAATAAAATATTCGTTTGTAGATGTGGTTGAAATATCAAGTTCAGATGAGGAAGAGGACAATGATATAATCATGATGAGTGAGGAAGAAGATGACAAGGATGAAGAGGAGGATATGGAGAACAGCGGTAGTCACGTTAATGATGCTCTCAACCGACCAGACGCCCAGGGTTGTGTACTGGTCAATGTGGGGCACCCGAGTGAAGAGCTGGACATTTTTCTAGCACCACAGCTGGCCAGTATTGTCAAGCCACATCAGGTTAATGTCAGCTTTAATTTCCACATGCATTGTTTAGTTTCATATTGCAAGGTTGACATAATTTCCCACCAGATTTTATTTTACCAATTGAACAATTTTTATAAAGCCTTTGAGGCTCAAAAGTTTTTAAAATATGCTACAATCTTTAAAATTTCATCAAATTATTTGACTTTAATTCTCGGTCTTCTTGAATATCTGGTAAAAACAATGACTGTTGCAGCACATGCAACAAGTTTAGAATGCCTTTGCCCTAGGAATTCACAATTTTAGTGTATGAAAATATTTGCATGTTAAAGCAAATTTTTCACCATTCTGGCTTTGTATGGCAAAAACCCACCTGGCCTATGCATACTGTTGATGTAATATTGAAAAATTGAAGTCAACCAAATATGATTTATATGCTTATTAACATTGAACAGTAACAGGTTTTGAATTTCTACGACCTCATTGGCGACATACTTTGGGATTCGGTTTATTTTGCAGATCGGTGGGATACGTTTCCTGTATGACAACGTGGTCGAGTCCTTAGAACGATACAAGACGAGCAACGGTTTCGGTTGCATACTCGCGCACAGCATGGGGCTCGGCAAGACCATCCAGGTGATCGCATTCATCGACATATACCTACGCCACACCGGCGCTCGCTCGGTTCTCATCATCGTACCGGTCAACACACTGCAGAACTGGATCAACGAGTTTAACATGTGGCTGCCGACGGTCGAGGAGGAGAATCGGGCTTCCATTGACCCCGAGATTCTCTGGCCCCGCGATTTTAAGCTTCACGTCATCAACGATAACATGAAGATGACGGCCGCACGCGCAAAAGTAGTCGGTTAGTCGTGCTTTTGTTTGTTCACTGGTTCTGTTTTGTAGTGTGTCATAATTATATGTAAGTAAGATGTGCATAATATGCAGCTAGCTTGAATTGTTAGCCATCTGTTATGGTACTTGCTGAAAGCACTGTGTCTTGTCCTCTGGTATATTATGCTGATTGCAGGTGTTACGTTTACTTACTTTATGTTTTCATATGACTGACCAGTATGACTTTTATTAAGTGGACATTTCTTGATAAATTTTTGTCCAGAAATCGGAGGATGTTGGCAAGATTATTTTTGCTGACTGGAGGAACTTGCTTTGAAATTGTCGTGTTGTTATAGGACAACTTGCTTTCTTGTTTTATCCATAATCACCATGGTGGTTTTTTTCCATATTCTTGTTCTTGATTTTGTTCATGTTTTATCCATGTTTTCTTGTTCTTGTTCTTGTTTTTTATCAATAACCATTGACCATGTTCTTGTTTTTTGGTGCTAGTGGTTTGGTGTGGCAGTACTGCTTGAAATTAGAAGTAGCTAGACCTAGAAGCATTGCTCTGTTGCTGTTGTCAGCCGATTGGCATGAGACTGGAGGCGTTCTTCTGCTCGGTTACGAAATGTATCGTCTGCTGATAAAGACGAAAGGAATCGCGGCGAAGCCAAAACGTTCGGCCAAAAGGGCATCTGCTGAACCACTTGTTATTGACATTGAGGAGGAAGAAGGCAATAAAGAACTCGTAAAAGGTTAACTTATGGAATTATTTGACCTTTTAGGGTGCTTTAAGGCATATATGGCAATCAGTTTTTATCCTTAATTATATAGCTTTTCTGCTTTTGTATAGACTGCTACAGTATGACCAAAGACATTGTGTACAATGGCCTTCAAGCCGAATCTTGTATTAGTAGCCTCTTTATTAATATCTTTGTTGTTTTTGAAAACCTGTAGAATTATGGCAGTAGGAAGTTCAATTATTTTTGATATTTCTTATTAGTAGCAATTTCATTTTTTTGCTATTTCTGTTGGTATAATTTTTAGATGACTGGTCATGATTGACGACAAATGATACTGTTGCTTGTTTTGATGTTTCTGATTTTCTTGCTATTTAGCTCTCCACGAGGCACTGATGAGACCGGCCCAGACCTTGTCATTTGCGATGAGGGTCATCGAATAAAGAACAGTCATGCGAGCATCTCGCAGGTTCTAAAGAACATCAGAACAAAGCAAGTTGGACATGAGCCATGTGTTTTGACTACTACGTTTAGCTTTACTTGAAAACCTACCTGTTTCCCACTTGAATGGTAGTGTAATCGTAATGATTGCCTTTCAAGAGTGATTGTCCAAAAAGGCTCTATATAAATGTTTTGTTACATTACATTTGTCTTTTATATTTATTTTAAATTATTATTTTTATTACATTTTGATTTATCTTAAAAGACAAAATGTTGCTGACTTCATGTAGTGGTTTATAATTTTTAAAAAGTGAAATTCTTTATTGTTAAATGTTTGGTTTTGCCACGTCTGTTGGAAATTTATGAAAAAAACTAGCAAATCAAATTGACTTTCTCTGCAGACCAGTCTTTCATGATTTCACGTAATGATTTTGATGTCCAGGCGACGCGTGGTCCTGACCGGTTATCCGCTGCAAAACAATCTGCTGGAATACTGGTGCATGGTGGACTTTGTCCGGCCGAACTATCTCGGCACGAAGACCGAGTTCTGCAACATGTTTGAGCGACCGATCATGAATGGACAGTGCGTCGACAGCACCCCTTCGGACGTAAAGCTGATGAGATTCCGCGCTCACGTCCTGCACAGTCTCCTCGAGGGCTTTGTTCAGAGGTTAGAGGCTAAGAAATGGGTCATGGTTTCGGAATGAACCCCATTTCGTTTTTAGAACATCTCTGTGGTTTTTCGCGTTGTTTTCATTCGACTCTATGTTGTGTGCTTTCATCTGTGTTCTATGTACACAGCTGCAGTTGGAATCGTGTTTTCAATTCCTGTGAAACTCTTGTTGCGCCACATTTGTGCTGCTATCCATAATCTCCAGTTTGTGCCCCCATGGTATAATGTGTACATTGTTCATAGTTTGATGTTTTGCAATTCAAACAGTCTTTGCGGTCTTTTTTCAAACTCAATACAGACGGGGACACACTGTACTTCAAACCGCTCTGCCAGCCAAGGAGGAATACGTGATCTTCATACGAATGTCTCCTATCCAACGAAAGCTCTACAATGAATTCATGTCCTCAATCAAAGATTCTGGCTTGACAAGCTGGAGCAACAGTAACAATCCCATCAAAGCATTTTCTGTCTGCTGCAAGGTAATTATTAATTATTAATTATTAATAATTAATTATTGCAAAGTAATTATTGTTGAATTTCTTCTGAACAAGTTTGTTGTCATAGATATTTCACCTGAAAATTGTATTTTTTAATTGCTTCTTGATTTCTTATGTCAGACCTTTGCAAAGGTATGCATAAAGAGAGTGAAATGCCAACAAAAGAATTTAATAGCATTTAGTTCTGGTGCTATATGTTAAATACTGCCATGATCATTTTTGTTGGTTCCACGAGATGTAATGGAGCTCAAGAGACTAAATAAAAGAACATATGGTTTTGTACCTGTGGTCTTATTGTTAAAATAGTTAAAAGTGAGCAAGGTTTGTTTTGTAGACAGAATCCAGCTGTAACAGCCACTGAAAATGAAATTGATGTGAAATTTCTTCGTATAGTTAAGTATTTTTTGTTCAAAATTTTAGATTTGGAATCATCCAGATATTTTGTATCAGATTGTGGAACAGCGCAAGGATGACAATGACCTGGACATCGAAGACACAAAAACTGCGACCGATGTTCCTTCGACCACACCTGCGCCGGGAAAGGCAAAAGGAAAAGGCAAACAGAGGCAGAATAACAGTGCACCTACCTCTGCCCCTCCACCTGGTCAAACTCAGACACCGGGTGTGACGCCGATGTCATCCCAAGCACCAGGCCAGACCCAGGTGCCTGGACAAGCCGGCCTGACTCAAATGCCTGTTCAGAACCAAATACCTGGTCCGGATCAAGCGCCTGGAATGATGCAAATGCCAGATTCATCTCTCCTGCCAGGTCTAATTCAGTCATCTGGCCAAGCACAGGTACCATGTCTGGTCCAAGATCCTGGTCAGCCGATGAACGGCGCATTTGGAATGTCGGAGGAGATGGCAGCTGCTGTTCTTCCGTGCGTACCATCATCTCTTGCATCCGCTGCAGCATCGGCAGCGACCACGCCTGGACCATCTGATGCCACGACAGCGGCTGGAGTAGCGGGTCCTGCCACACCAGACGACGAATCTATAGCGGCGGCGGCGGCGGCAGCTGCTGCAGCAGTTATACCTGCAGTTTTCGACAAAAAGGAATCCCAAGTCATTAGCTATGATTGGGTTGGCACTATTTCAGCACTTCATACATTAGTTTAAGTACTTTTCTCATGGCATACATATTATTTATTTACACACACACACACACACACACACACACACACACACACACACTTGGTTGGTAGGCCAGGATAGCTGATCTCAAATGTGTTCAAACAGTCCTTGGACAATTTGCCAAATAAATCTTAATTTTCAATAATAATAATAATAATAATAATAATAGTAATAATAATAATAGTAATAATATATACTTTTCATTTCTCCTGTTTAATTTTATCTATTCATTATCAGAAAATGATGACTGTATTGGTCTCATTATATACAGTTTTTCTAGAAATTGTTATCAACAAAGATATATGCACTGACCATAACTGCAATTCTTTTGCAGTACACTCTAGTGTTGTGTGTGAGATACAGTGCAGTATGGTATACAAATATTTGTCTGAGGTAGATGTATGCAGTAACATTTTCTGGTTGTATTTCTGCCAGGCTACTAATCTAATGAAAGACTATTTGGCTGGAGTAATTGAGCACAGTGGGAAAATGCTTATTCTTCTGGATATTATTGAGGAGTCAGTGGCTATTGGAGATAAGATTCTTGTTTTCAGGTAAAAAATTTGGCTGTAGTTTGTAATTATTTTTATAAGTGTCTCTCTTTCAACGTTTTGTTTTAGCGGCTTTTGTCTGTAACCGCAATTTTTCATTATCTGCATCTTTTAAGCCAGACTTAGTGTTATACATTTGGATTTTGTAACCCAAAAGTTTTAATTTCAGAATTGCTTTTGGGAATATTTTTTTGAAAGGAGGTTCATAGTTGCTGTATTGTCCATTCTTGAAAGTACCTTCTACTGATGCATTGATTTTCAGATTTCAACAAAATATTGGAGAGATTTCATGACACTATTTATTATTTAAGCAGTTAAACAGTTTCTTGATTTGTCTGTGTAGTCAGAGTCTGTTCACGTTGAGTCTTATTGAGGATTATCTTGCTAAGCGAATTGTTGCTGGAACCGAAGAAACGTGGGTTCGGAATAGAAACTACTTTCGTAAGATCTTCCTTTTTTACAATTTTGCATTGGTATTTGATTATATATACACTTTAAATAAACAGTTTATATGCATAGGCTTTGAATTCTTTTATATCATGTGTGTGTGTGTGTGCGTGCGTGCTTTTTTATATATCTATATTTATTTATTTATTTGTTTGTTTAATCTGAGTGTTTGGGGCTGTCTTTATGAACAGGACTTGATGGCAGTACATCTGGAATTGACCGAGAAAAACTGATAAATCAATTTAACGATGACAACAATGATAAGATTCACCTTTTCCTCTTGTCTACCAGGTAGTGTATTCTTTCTGTTGTTTTTGCAGTAAAATTATTTGCTACTAGTGTTTCTTTTTTTCCTTTCATCACCCATCATGTATGAACATTATTCATTTTGAGTGTCATTATTGTTTTTTGAGGTTATATTTTTATAATTGTTTTTTTTGATTCCATAAAAATTCTTGAAATAAATCATACTTGATTAGTTGGGTAAAATTTTCACACTGTTCACGTAAACTAGATTCATACTTAATCAGATTTGACTGTAGAGCATAGACTTTTGATTCTCAAACTCAGAATATCTTTGTTTTGGTATTGAGAAATGCTAAGCTCTTAAGATCAGTTTGACATTGTGGTGATGAGCTTATATTGATTTGACCTTTGCAAATATTATTAGTTATTCATTATTAGTTTGACGGTTTAATTAATTTATTGAAACAGTTAAATTCTTCTGAGCTGTTTCCTCACCGTTATGTGTCTTCTGTGTTATCTAAACAATTGTCTTTGTTATGGATTAGCAGCATGATTTTACTTTGTCTTACAGGGCAGGCTGTTTGGGGATCAACCTTGTGGGCGCAAGTCGTGTCGTCATTTTTGACGCTTCTTGGAACCCGTGTCACGATTGTCAGGCCGTCTGCCGCGTGTATCGCTACGGTCAGACAAAGTGCTGCTATGTGTATCGTCTTGTCACTGACAACACTATGGAAAAGAACATCTACGACCGTCAGATTAACAAACAAGGGATATCGGATCGCGTTGTCGACGAACTCAACCCACAGAATTTATTGTCCCGTAAACAAGTGGATATTCTAATGAGATACGAGGTACCGGTACTTTGTTGTAATACGTCTTTTATTTATAACCGTGATAGATTGTTTCAAAGTATAGTTGGGGGAACCTGTGATACAGACAGGTGTTGATGTTGCCACAGTAAATCCTGGATGTTTTGACGTGTTGTTTTCTTCCATTGTCTTGCATTTGTTGTCATTGGGTCTTATAGTTGTTCAATTTACATTTGAAATGGTTGAGACTTGTGACCAAGTTGTCTGTACAAAAATGTCAGCATACAGTCTTTATTATGTTATTGATTGAAGAGTTTATTTTAACAATTTTTACTGAGTAAATTGGGAAGATGGGAAAATACTGAGAGATCTTAGCCGTTTGATCCATACGAGACAGAATTTGTAAGACTATTTTTTAAATGTGCAAAGCAGCAGTCTTACGCTGTGTAGCATTTCATTTACAGGATGCGGATTTACCGACGATAGAGGCAAAAGACTACGAATCAGCCTCTTCTGATCCTTTATTGGGAAAAATTGTTACAAGACATTACAATTGGATAACAAAAGTATGTTACATTTATCCTGAAATTTCAATTGTCAATCATTCCAAAGTTGTGAATTGAAATATGATGTATTCTGTTTGCTTATCATTTTGGAAATATGTTCAGTTGTTTGGATATGACTATGAAAACATTTAGATGAAATATTGCAGTCTTCAGACTTTGGGGATATGCTTTGTCTTTTAGCATTTGATGCGTGAGATTTTGGGCGGATTTGGGTATGAAAGAATTGCGTGCATGCAGTTTTTGGATGACCAAAATAGCCACAGTCCATCCAGAAATGAAAGTTTTAATTCCTGTTGCAGAATTTAGCTAATAAGGAATTCAAATTTGTTTCAAAACAAGCTTGATAGCAGAGTTATTGACTTCGCATGTTTTTCTTTTCTTGCTGCAATGCATCCTGGTACTTGTGCATCCTGGTATTTTTTGTGTTAATTAGGAGCCGTTTACTCACGAGTCTCTTCTCTTGGACCGCAAGGACCAGAAACTAACGAAACACGAGAAAAGACTTGCCAAGCAGGGCTACGAAATGGAAAAGAAGATGAGCAGCTTTGGACTCGGACGTCCCGGGTCGTACTCGGCCTTTTACCAGAAAAATGCCGACGGAATGCCCATCATAAGGTAGGCTTGGTATTTCTGCTGTAGAGAACTGATTGTTTCCATCATCACTGAAGGTAGTAGACTACCTTGCTACAGTGAACTCTTACAGTATCTTTATCAAATGAACCTTTTGAATGGATGCATTGTATTATTTAATGTATAAAAGTAACAAATATTTGGTTGTTTGGATACAAGTAGGTTTCAATACAGCTATATGGCACAGCTGTAGTAAATTATCATTATTGTTTATCCAATGGAGCTGTGGGGAGCTGACTGTTCCAACAATGCTTTGTTTTTCGTCATTTTTTATAATAGTAATACAAATTATAGTTTGTGCAAAATAAGAAAATGGTGATCCTTAGCTAGAGCCAGGTTATTGGCGTTATTTCTTTATTAATTGAGCGAAGAAAACGTTATTTTAGGTATGGCGCTTCAGGAGGTCGACCGGTCGCCAGCGTACGACCCATGATGTCGACTCCCGTTCCAATGAACCGGTCGTCCGGTGCCTTCCAGACTCGCATACTGGGCCAGAACTTTGGAAATGCTGGAATGAAACCTGGAGTTTCTGTCCAGCAAGTTCAGACAACAACCGGTAGAAAACCATCTTGTATACTGAAAATTGTTGCTGGATTTAGTAAATTGGCATTATTTAACAAGTTTTTACTGCAAGATTAAATCTCTTAACCCCTTGGCCTCGTAAGACCGATATTTTGGCTTAACCTAATGGTTATTAAGGTTGATGAGGTCAAAGGGTTACGACAGTAGATATAATATTATGTTCATGAAAACATTCAACAGTTTAAGTGATATATTATACATATACACACACACACACTTATATATATATATATATATATATATATATATATATATATATCGCATCATTTGTTTCATGTATTCTGTTGACGAAATTTAGATATAATAATTCCTCCGACAAATACCACATCGGACTCTGCTCCCAGCAAGATCCCGGCCGGCGAAAAAGTCTTGATTATAAAAACCCCGAAGGGCGTCTACATCCGAACGAGCCACGGTAAAATTTTCGCGGTCCGTACCGCGTCAAAGACCACGACGACTTCAGTCCCTTCTAGTACGACCGTCACGTCTACGACGTCGCAGGCAATGAGAAAAACCGCGCCGTCAACCACCACTCGCGCTACTGCAACAACTGTCAGCTTTGTATCCACAGTAACTGGTAATGAGTGTTTTCATGTAGTTATAGTGATTTTTCTGAAACAGTTATTGTAATTATGGTCTTTATGAATTATTTGGTCATCTATTGAAATATAATTTTAATATGTATCATTTTACACATCACGGCTGTGATTAGTTTCAGAGCAGTGCTTTATTGCCAATTTTTCTTTGTAAAAAGTACTGTGCATAGGACGACTTTCTTTTGCTTTTATGTTACTACATCTGTTGCAATGTGAAATTTCTGGGAATGTTCTATGAAGACTTATTAGTAATATTTATATTTAGTGTAGTGGTTTGATTGGGTTTGTTATACTGTTCAAGTTTTTGAGATAACAGTTAAAAGTTGACCTTTGCATGATTTAACATTTAGGATCCACAGCCACAAATACTCAATCGACCGTGAAATCGATGACATCGTCAACTGGGGCGCCGACCGCCTCTACAACAAATTCCGAGGCTGTGACCTCACTTGTTGCGTCAACTTCAGCTTCAGCTGCCATGGCAACTCCTGTCCCATCGGCAGCCTTACAGAAATCAGCTTTGGAAGTGAAACCTCCGGCCGGCCAGCAAGCAGCCGATGGGCCGGTGAAACCAACACCGCAGCTGAATCAACTGTTTGGGACGACGGCACAGCCACCGCGTGTTCCAGTCCTGCCGGCAGTTGTCGCAACTGCCGCCGCTAACACCAAGGCATCGACTGCTTCGATCAGCACTTCCAAGTCGGTGTCCAGCGTCGGAAATTCTAGTTGCAGAGCAACTGGTGGTTCTGTTGTCGGTGGTGCCCATGTGCAGCATGCGAACAACAGCATCACCGGTGTCACGCCAAGCACCGGGAGCTACGGCGTTCCACCGGCACATACTCTGGCGGCCAAGAACAGTGGGCACGGGATGATGGGTGTGCCGGCGCCGGCCGAAGATAGGTCTGATCACGAGCCGATGTGGGACCGCGCCCCGGGATTCGATGACCTGCTTTCGGATTCCGACGACCCGAACACTGCAAACGTCGTTCATCCTGGCCTGGATCAACCACGACAGCAGTCGACACAACAGCCAGGTGCGGCAGACAGCTTCTACCATGGATTCCTTGGAGGCTCCAGAAGTTCACCTTCGGCAATCGTTCCGAATTCAAACGAGACGCAGCCGTCTGGTTTTCGCCAGTCTTCGTCGAAGGCGTTTGTGCCAGTCGACCATCGCACGCCACAGAGCGTTCCACCGAGGCACCCGATGCCAATGGCACCGCCATACTTACCACCGGCAATGGGCCCCTACGGAATGCCAAGTCCGTACCCGTGGATGCCAAGCATGCCGCATATGTGGATGCAGCCGATGGGACCGATGGGTAGGATGGGCATGGATGGGTTCCAAGACACATTCAACTCCAGTGATGGTGCAGATTTCAGTAACGAGATGAATTTTGACGATCTGGGTTCGGACGACCGAAGTTTCTCGTCGTTACTGTTGGGCAGCGAATCGGACGACATTCTTGGTCGACGAAGCATGAAAGGTCTAGACGGGTCGAGAACCAGCAGCTCTGCTTACCGTCATGGTACAAGCATGCCCTATTCGTCAGGAATGGGCGGGTATCCGTACCACCCATACCCCTACAACATGCCACAGGGAGGGTACTATCCTCCACCGCATCCATCTCCGAACCCCTCTTCTCAAGGACCAAGCACGTCAATGAATCGAAGTTACATTCCGATGCACTATCCGACGCCAATGCCAGCCTCCCACATGGGAATGCACCCGGGCTACATGCCACCCCCCGGCATGATGCCGGCCTACGACATGTCGGCCGCATCCACCAGCGGAAGGAACCTCTCTGGGAAAAAGCACGAGTTCGATTTGAAAGACAATTGAGCACATGCTGCGAACAAGTCTAGTCTAGTCTTGGTAGTAATATATAATTCGCCCTGCGGGGAACTAAACACCGTTGCAATTTTTGCCGCCGCGTTGGCAGCCTAGAGTGAGTGTCTCGCATTTGGTGGCGTATAGTTTCTTTGTCGCGTCGGGCAGAATGATATTGTCCGCGTTCTGCTTTCTTTCTTGAGTTTCAACAAGTTTAGTTGATCCCAATGTTGTGTGCAATTTCGATCAGTCCGTACTAGGACCGTCTGTGAATTGCTTACGTATTGTTGAAAACACTGTTGTGAGCCGTGTTGAATGTTGTAAACATTTTTGAAACATTATTGCGTATAGCTGCCGTAAGTAAGACAGCACTTTCATCATTTGAATTGAAATATTAGATGTTGTGCAAATAGAATATTCTGATATTGTGATCAGAAACTTGTTAGACATTTTATTTGCCAACATGACTGAATATTAGACCCTAAAGCTCATCTGATGAAACAAAACTATTTTGTGTTATAGTATACAAGAGGCCATAGACCATTATAGTGCCAAGATAGAGCAGTGTCTAGATTGTGTTGTATATGTAAGACAGTTGTTTTGTCACAAATGTATTTCCTTAGTACATTAACTTAAATACATTTATTTGAGAAGATTACACACTCAGCCATAGGGATAATACATTGGTTTCGTTGAAATAAATTATTTCTGTTGCAAATTCAGAAAATTGATGTCTAACTCATAAAATATAAAAAACTGTACAGAGCAAAGGCTTTTATAGCAGTGAGTCTATTCATCTATCTGGTAGTGTCAGCTAGAAATTCATCAGCATAACCAAAGTCAGACAAATTATTTTTTAGCTCATTTCAAAAATGCTTGACTAATAGTCATTTCTGCTTTAAAAACTCCTATTATGTCATATTTTGTAGAAAGCCGTGAACAATACGACAATAAAAAAAGAACTTTGATTCTTCTAAAGTATTAAACACAACATGACATGTATCTGCTTAATAGTCACTATTCTGTTTACACATTTACGTGCTTGTAATACTATACAAGTTTACTTTACAATATCATTAATATTACAGCTGGTTTTCTTTGCCAGCAGGTGGTGATGTAGTCATTTCTGAAGCCAGGATTAACTTGAAAAGGAGATTGTTTGGACAAGTTGGATCAGCTACATATATCTCCTGTCCATCCTTCAAGTTCAACTCTGCAGCATAAAACCAATTGCACATTGTAATAAAGTAATAAACAACACGTAGAAGCAACAACACTTAACCATACAGTAACACATGCCGGTAACATTTAATTCCGGGATGATGACTCTGTCAAGTATGACAATAGTGTTACACAAGTTATCATATAAGCGAGTTTAAACTAGGTAAACTTCAACAGTGCTGTTTGAGAATTTGGCTATAATCATTGTTTGTAGTTCCAGGAAATCCTAGTTAAAGGCTATGAAAGATAATCAGGCTTTGTCGAGCCTGTGTAAATTAGAAAAATAAACTGCCACTAGGTGTCACCAAGTAATCAGGCAAATAATGTTCTGATAGGGCATACTGTACTTGCACACTTGGAGAGAGGTCCGTTACGCGTGGGAACCCTAACCTCTGGAATGCCCTACCTAATAACGTGTCCATGGAAACTAACCTCGAATTGTTTGCTAAGAAACTTAAGACGCACTTGTTTAATATATCGTATAAGTGCAGAATGTAAAGTGCTCTTGACTTTGGCATTCAGCTATGTTTATTGTGCTATATAAATTGACGTTTTAACATACTGTAGTAACACATGGAACTCCAGCACAATCTACAGATAATAATGCAACACCGACTGCTTGCCTGTCATGGTCTTTTTGAGGTTTATTTTTGTAGCTGCTTCGATAGACTTCACAGTCGACATGTACAGGGTTTTGTTCTTTCCGTCTTGAACCGTCACAATTCCTGGTGATTTCAACTGGCTACAAACAGAATCGCAAAAACTAGCGCAAAACTCAACTGTCTGCCTTAATATACTCAGGAAAATTCAGTAACTCCACAAACAACCAATCACCTACAGTAACTCTGATAATAAATAGATGGGTAAACAGAAGCTGTTGCTTACTATGTCTGGCTCTCAATCAGGTATGTGACTACATCCTGCAGGGTGTCGGACTCTTTAAATCGCAGTGTCTGTGGTATCTGGCTACAGACTGAACAGTTCTCCTGTGCAAAATAACCACAATCAGTAATATTCCTGTTAGATTTTTCAGAAAAAAAACTGTCGAATGTAGGAGAAAATGGATGGATGTCTTGCACTGGACTGGATTGACAATAGAACAGGCAACCAGAGAGACAGGTAACAGAAAATAGTAGAGGATGCTCATTCATTATGTAGTCTGCCCTCATAGTGAAGAAGGCTCAAGACAAGACAACATTGCTATAATAATAATAATAATAATAATAATAATAATAACAACAACAAACTAATCTCACATTTTGCCATTGTATCTTCTGCATCCAACTGCGTCTGATGATGATAATAATAATAATAATAATAATAATAATAATAATAATAATAATAATAATAATAATAATAATAATAATAATAATAATAATAATAATTAATGCAATTTAAAGTGGTTTAGGAGGCTAAGTAAGCCTGTGTGAAAACCACTGTTTTGCCATTGCTAGTAACAAAGTTATGGGGGTGAGGACAATGCTCATTAAGGACAGCTTTATAAGCATGGCAATCTAAACCTCACAAGCTGACCTGTTAAATTTAGACAAAGTTATAGTATTACTGTAGATTTTAATAAATGCTACATAAACAAAGGCCTTGACATGCCTATACGTTAATCTTAGAATCAAGCAATGTTTAAAATTCATGGAATACATTTCAATCAAAAGAAAGCTTCCATTCTTTAATACGAAAAAAGGTGCACATATTTCCAAATGGAAATTGATGCAGTGTGTACACAGTGCTGATACAGCAATCAGATTCACGGCCAGAATTTGTATACCAAAATCAAAATGTTGAACTCAAAATGCCTCCACAAACTTTACATGAACAAAAGAAGTTTTAGAAACTGACACATGCTAACCTTCTTTTCAGCCTCAAACATATACGTGTAAATTCCTTCTATGTCGTTGAAATTGATGTAGTTATTAAGAGATGGATAACAACTACAACCACAGAATTTACAATGAATGGTCACTAAGTCTTCAAATGTTGCAGCATTTTTAACCACAGTTGCTACTGATGTTGTGTGCATGTGCACACGCGCATTTGCGCGTGTGTGTGTTGAAACTGGAACAATATCATGACTGCAGAATTAACAAGGTTTCTGACCAGTTTTGCTCTGAGACAGGTTGAATTGCAAAATGCCTGAAACAAATTTACATGAACATAAAGAAGTTTTAGAAAACACATGCTGACCTTTTTTCAGCTGAAACATGGCAGCATACGCTTTTCAAATTAAGAGACGGATAACTTTTTGCCACAATATTTACTGAACCTTCTTTCTTTCCTACAAGCAACAAGAAAGACAGGGTCCTAGAAATACTTTGCTAATAAGATTTCATAAATCTATACAGTGCTTTGGAAAGTAGTACAGTAGTAGCTGCTTATTCTTATGCACTTAAGCTTTCTTGAAATAGCCACAGGCAAGGTGGTTTGTCAGCCAAAGGCAACAGCCAGTCTATCCAATGTTGTGGCAGGGCAGGTGGATAGCTACAGAGGAAATGACTGACTTTTGGAATAGAAAGGTTTAAAGTTTAGACCTAAGAGCTTGAGGAGATAATGAAGGAATTAAAGAAAATGAGGATTCAGAACTTGTTAATGATCACTGGCAATGGAAATATGAAATACCATCAATTCCTACAAGATCAACATGACTTGATATAATTAACTAGAATTAGCTTTCATGGCAATGAGAAGTTATACAAATCATATACAGTACATACAGTAAAACATATCAAAGCACTTTTATTACAAAATTCAAGCAAGAAAAAAATTAGAAACCTGGTTGCAATTTTTAACACTTCTGTAGCACACACAGCTGAAATATAAAAAATACACTCCAATTACATTACTGAATTCATGGAAAAGCTTAAGTAACAATTTGTCATAGTAAACCACTCTGAGAAAAACAGACACAAATTGATTACAGACAAACTGCTTCTACACAACTCTGAAAATGTCTTTCCCTATTAAATTCTTATTCAGGAGTTAAAATTCCATAAACATTCACCTGCAATCACAGCGTTAGTTGAGGCAACTGCAGGAATGATCCTTTTAACAACACCTAAAGTATTTTCAATAACCATTAGAATATTAATCACTCAAATTATTTTCAATACAATAAATATCAGTTTTCATTGAAGCACGAGCCATTCTAAAAATAAATGCCCTTTTTATTTAAAAACATGTGACACTGCTAATGGGACAAGGTGTTTTGAACCAATAATTCTGCTGCATTAAAAACTATTTCAACTTATCTTTACAATTCATGGCTTTGTCAAAAATGTAATTGCAAAAATAGGTTACAGGGTTACAGGCAAATTTCAATGCTTTTTACGGTATCTATAGCCAGTCTACGAGTGAGCAATAATTACCCTGCGTCAGTCGATAAGTAACACCCATGATGTTATATTCACTTGCTCTTTCCGTAGCTTTCTGGTAGATCCAGTTAATGTGCTTTGGATCATCACCATCAATTGCCACACCCTCTACAAAAAAACAGAACACATTATTACCAGATAGAAATCTACTTCTGGTTTAAAACGTCCAGCATCTTTCCTTGCATTGAATATGAATCTTTGAATTCACTTGACATAAATCCAGCTTCTTCTGATACTTATAATTATCGTAATATTATTATTATTATTATTATTATTATTATTATTATTATTATTATCCAGGACGATTTATATAGCCCTGTAACATAGTTAAAGCCAAAATCAAAAGCGCTTTGACAGCACTGACATGTCAATGAAGGTCAGAAGGCAGCGATGTCAAAAATCCACTCTGATGAAAGAAAGAACTCCATAGTATATAGCAATAATATAATATAATAATAATATAGTATATAGTAATAATAATGCACTATATGATCGACCTAAAGTGCTACACAGACCCTGTCAATGTCCACTCTGGACATGCAAATGCCCGAGACATTCCCCAGGATTGAACACGGGTGAGTCAAACATTTGTCATGAATATCAATGTCAAAGTAGCATCACACATTAATGCATACAGAGTTTCACATGCTTTGCTAGTGCAGTGCAAAAACATCTGAAAGACAGATATACACTACACAGCCCAAGTGGTGATACCTCCAAATGGATTTTCCTTTTGCCACAGAAGCAGACGCACATATTCTATGCAATGTTCCGGCAAACGAGGCGTGTGCGCGATCGTACAGAGAGGAAAATTAACCTACATTAAAAGCAATTGAAGTGATGTTGTCATATGTCAAATGAAACTCCAAAGAATTTAAATGACAAACGATGCACTCTATTCCTATCCCGACTTTGGTCAAACATTTCTGCATCGTGTTTGAAACATATTTTTCCCCGAAAAAGATTATTTCCATAATTCTGTCACCTGAAAAAATTATAGCTGGAGGACTATATATAGAAAATGCATTTAATGTTCAGCTAACCATTACTGCAAGCTTTCAACTGTTATAATTTATCAGAAATGCCAATTTCTACAGCAATTTATCTATAGGTTTGTTTAAGTTTCCATAGACAGTTGAACATGGCATTGGATTTTGTCATTGTTATTATTATTATTATTAGCTAGACAATTTTTATAGCGCAATAAGCATGGCAAAAATGGCCAAAGACAAGAGCGCTTTACAATACTACGTATACCCGATGGCGAATAGGTAACCCAACAACCCAACACTGTAATTAAGCCATTTAACTGCTGTGTTGTCACTATGTCGTTGACTGTTTTGCTGTCACTATGCCATTATCGTATTATGGAATTTGCAGCTGCCATTTCCCCCAATCTTTCCTGTCCTGTGCCACCACTGTAAAAGTTGTAAGCATAAGCCAATTCAATGTATAGCAAGTAGTGCTTATAAAGCGCAGCCTGAAACTGAAATTTGCAAAAATGAAATCTGCTGTTCAACCTGAGGAGGGAAGAGATCAAGAGTGCATTCAATACAAGCCGTTATTCCAGGGAGGATCACTCTCGCATTCCCCTTGAAGCCTTCTGTTCCTCCGTCAATGAGTGGAATGATACTAGACCGGTCTAATGTTCCATCTTCTTCATAGTTAAGTAGACCAATCTGTTATGACATATAAAACAAATGGCCACTATTGCTAATTAACAGCAAAACATTCATTTACCTCTCTATTCACTAAAATTTCATAAAACTCATATATTTTCGAAGCTATAAAACCATTTGGATTTACAAGTACTGGTATCTTTTAATTACAGCATAAATGCACACATTAGTCTTGTGACCAGTAATGGTAAAACAGAACTGGAATAAAAACCATTGCTAATTCAGTCTAGTAAAAATTGCCATAGTTTAATTCAATAATAAAATTGAGAAAATACAGAACCTTCATTTTAGTTTAACAAATACACTCTAATTCAACAAATGGAAGCAACACTCTGCATTTGAAATGAAAAAATTTGTAATGCAATTTAAATGTGATGCAATGCATTTTATGATTTGTGTGAAAATGTATGCATTTCTACTGCTAATCAAACTCTCAATATTTGCATCTGGAATACAAGAAGTGCTTACATATAAGCACTTTGTATGAACTCAAATGGCTGAATTGCTGCTCTGATTCAAAGCTTATCAAACGTTCTAAATGAAACTAACAATACTAACGACACGCCAAAATATAAACTAAAAAAACAGTTTAACAAACCAAAAGGCCGTTAATCCAACGTCTGGCAACAATTGAGTCCAACCCACAAACGACAATGTGAAAACCTATAATGGATGGCAAAATCATGTACAAAATGAACATGCATTGACAAAAAAATATCGAGAAATTAAAAATAACAAAGTCCTTCCCAACCCCACAGGGCAACAATGACCTCCATTGATATACTGTAGCACTTCAGGTAGGCATGCAATACCACAGATACTGGGCTAGTGAATCACACAGTGTGTCTGCTTTGACTTGGTTGAAAATTTTGCCACTGCTACTCATTTTATCTCTATTCCCTTAACCCTTTCACTACCAATGACTCCAAATGGAGTCATTGTATAAACTTGTGATTTTCTAACTCCAGAATGCAAAACAAGCAATTATTTTATTTGATACATAAAATATGCATATTTTGTCTAAAATAGGCATTTTAGCACCAAGCTAACATCTTTGATGGAGGCATTGTGCTAATTTGAAAACAACATTGGAATACAATATTTATTTTAAAAATTCGAGCAAATTTTTAATACTTTTAGTGCATTTTTTTATATTTGAAAAATATTCTACCATTCATGTATTATTAATGAATCAAAAACCAAAAAAAATACAAATGAATTTTTTTTCAAAACACTTTTAGAAATGCAAGACTTTTTATGCATGAATTCATTTGGAGTCAATGGCTGTGAACGGAACTAAAGCACCAACTGCAGATCTGAGACAGAGTTTTATTCTCTAAATAAATATTTGAGAAATTCAAACATAATGAAGGACTTATTGATCACATAGTACACCAGATGGACTCTATAGAGTATGACAGTGGCACCAAACCTGGGTTCTAGAATGGGGGGAGTGGGTTTGCCATGGCCACACATTTTGGGATAATATTAGATTAAAATCTTGAAATTTGGTGCATATGTTTGAGACTTCATGACAGCACACTGGCATTTGGCACTCCCCAATTGAAAAAACGTTCCTTAGGTTTTAAGTTCTCCTAGAGAGGTCTGGGGCAGAGACCCAGCCACCCCAATTTAGCATAGGCCTAATACCAGATTTAAATCTTGAATTTGTTAGATAAAATTTTGTAAATGTCTCTGCAGAACCTCCCCACTACTGTTGGCCTGCTCACATTCCCCCAAGACGCTGTCCTCTTGTGGCTAATTAATGGACAGAAGACAGACATGCACATTCAATATAGTCTGACAAGGGGACTATGGGCAGTGGTGGCTCCAGGATTTGGCAAGGGGGCCGTTGGGGTGTCAACTTCTAATCATGGGGGCCAACCATTTGATGTTAGGTATGTAGTATTAAGTATAGGGTCCCAACAGGGGCCACTGAAACCAGGCACTCAATAGGGGGCACAGGACCCTGTGTAGCCACTACTGACTATGGAGGATAGTCAGTTTGCTCCTCAGCTCTGTCACTGCCTCAAAAGTTTTGAGTAATATATTTGCCACTAAAGAGTTGGCAGAGAGCAAACAATCATTTGAGTTAGACAGTGAGCTCTGATGTAACAATATTACAAATCTTAAAGGTTTTAATTCAAATTTAACACCGACTGGCAACCAGCCGAAATGCAACTACAGTATATCAATTCTGTTGACAATCACCGCCTCTCTCCACCCGGAGAAATTTCCCAAAGACATATCCATAACCATGTCTCATGACCTGATGTCATTATCCCTTTGGGATGCTCATTTGCCTGTGAAAAAACCAAACCATAAGAATATCACATCATGACTTGGTCAAGTTAAAAAAAAACAGGTGAAGCACTGATTCATGAACAGAAGGGGCCATATTAGTTTGCAAGTGTGAACCTTCAATGTCTTCTACATCTGTATTCAACACTTCAACTGAGCATGAAATAACAGAGAAACTAATTCCAAGAAGTATGCTATAATTCCAGAAGGGAAGTCAGATGTCACAGTGTTCTGCATTTCCCTTCATTCTGAACCAAAGCATTAGTGCAAAGTTGTGCCACAGCTGTGTGGACTTAGGTGAATTAACTGGGGCTGCAATGTGTGTCACAGGGACAGAATTTGGTTTCTAGCAAACATGATTGCTAAGCAACAGTAACACTGTAGTTCTACAACTTGCAAACTTTAATAGCAATCTTTATTATTGATTACTCAATGTTACACCTCTATGACTCCATATGGAGTCATGGGGACCTTTGACCACCAGTGACTCCATATGGAGTCATACCCATAATTATATAATTAATTACTGTTTTAATTAAAAATTGTGCTTAGGTGTCTAAAAGCTTTCCATTTACTTCACTTTTGACTTCAAAAAAATTTTTTTCCTAAAAAAATTAAATCGGTAGTGAAAGGGTTAAACATAAAAATGTGACAATTATCTCCCAGTAAACATTGACAATGACCAAACCAAAAGTTTGAAAAATATTGATAAAAGGAATAACTGAAGCTTAGAATTGGAACAGCAACATGAGGTTTCAGCACCTTCAACAACATCTGCATAAGAAGATACTTGGCCATCAAAACAAGGCATTTGAAGGCAATATAAAATTTAATACAAAAACAAGGCAATACACTGGTCTTGCCAACCCTACTACATAAGTCAGAAAAATTATACAGACAAAACAATTTAAAAATCAAAAAATTTGCAAAAATCCAAATATTTTCCTGCACTGTACAGTTGATTTTTAGAAATCCAAGCTTACTTTTATAGAATAATTCATCAAAATCTTGAATCTTGGCATAATGTCTGCACAGACAAGCATCAAGGAAGCAAAACATGAAATTCCTTTAATAAATAAATTCACTCTGAGAAAGGCAAACATAATAACTTCAATATGTTAATTCTGCCTCAGATATTTTTACAACAAAGCTGTGACCATCTAACCAAACACATGATGACCTATTGGATAGAATGACCCTGTCTAACTGACCCCACCTTTTGGCTATAGCTATTTCAGATATAGATTAAGCAGCCACTGTGGTATTACTTTTGAAAGCGCTATGTAAATTCCTGAGATTTTACTTACTTGCTTACACAAAGACAAGAAACTAAGCAGTGAACATTATTCAAACCAGTTGACATAATATTTTATACAAAATAAATGGCATCGCATAAAGGCCCATGCAGTATAAGGCCCACACATTCCACATGCAGTAACATTTCAGATTAATTGTAAAACTAATTTTTGCACACCTTCAACTCCATTATCCTGCAACAGCGAACCAGAAAGCTGCTACTACACGGGTCTGACAACCACAGACAACAAATTGAAAAATCAAGGATACGGAGTAACACAGCAGCCAGGGACCCGAGAGTTAATGAAGCGAGCTGCCACCTCAGCCTTTGGCTGGCCAATGTCTTTCCTTCTATAAAAATAACAGTTTGGCAAACATTTCACACTTTAAAGTCTTGCAGATTGCAATTTCAACACAAAAACAACGTTTCTGGTCCTGTCAAATTGATGCAATGTTGCATCCTGAAAACAATATTACAAACAAATCTGATATTCAAATGTACTCCATATTAACCCTTTGAAATGCCTAATTAAAACAGCAGCAAATTAAGTCATCTGATAACCTTAACCCTTTGACCAAGGTGATCTGTATAACCAATAATAGGTCATGAAGTCAAAATATCAGCCTTACAGGGCAAAAGGGTTAGTAATGCTCTCCTCAACAGAATGCTCCAACAAAGACTGACAAGTTCTCCCTATAAGTGTCTTGAAATAAAAAGACGATTTGCCAAATATAACGACCAGTATCAAAATGCAAATGATACTAATTCCAATGATTGATATCATAATTCAGGATATAATCATGAATTCATTTAAAGAAATTCATTCACCTGAATAGAAACTGCCGATTAAGATTTGAAAGGTCGATTGTGTCCATATCTATCACATCAATATGTCGAAATCCCAGCAAAGCCTGAAGAATTTATTTGTAAAACTACTCACCTTAACTCACCACAAATTATTTACAGACAACAGTCAAAATGTTATTTAGAGCAGAGATTCTCAGTTTTTTTGGCACCACAAACCTCGTTCACATTTCATTTTTGTCACTGACTGCCATTTTAAAGCAAATTTAATAAAACTACACTGAATTTAACATTATCTGTGCTCAGCTTGTATATAAAAGCATTATTTTCTTAAACCAATAGGTAACGTGCAATAGTTATTCACAGAAAACTAACTCAAAACAATGAAATTGTAGGTTTTCAAAAAGATCTTTGTATTTCTGGTCTGGCAATAAATTTTGCTGTCCATCTGACTGCCATGGCCTCAAAACTGAACAGCAAAACGCCTAACTTCTATTCTGCTCACTTCTAAAATAGTAAAGGGAAATATCAGCCAATCAGGGTGATCAAATAACAATTGCTAACACGTACAATATTTAACCCACAAGTTAAATTATGCAAACATAAACACATCAACATAACTAACTAGATCTTTCAGCAATTCACAACCCAATCCACCAGCACCGATTACCAAAATGCGACATGTTTCTTGCAGAAAAGTCAATGTCTGAAAAAAAGCAATACCAGATATCAAACCTAATTTGTTTCTATAGCTCTATTAAAAACAAATTTATCATTAAAATCATATCATGAACTATAAACATATCCCTCTTAGCGAATTTAGGTAATCTTTGCAATAGGTCAAGTAAAAAGTCCATTGTGATAATTTTTGAATATTTCTCATCACATTAGTCAAGTATAAGTGGTAATGGAATGGTTCTGCTATTATGCACTGCAACAATGGTATAGAACAATGGTGTCATTTGGTATACTCCACAATCAGTGCTGCATTACTTCAACAGTTCAAACTCAGACCTGGGTGAAAACACACAGGACAACACACGTGACCTTTTATTTACACCTCCATAAAAAAATCATACAATATATTTAATGAAATGCTGGAATGCAAAACAGAACATGCTCATGCCTTCTATGCTAATAGGCAAACCTGCATTACGTACATTAAAAAGAGCTGCATTGATACATGCAAGCAACTATTCATTAACCCTAACAGCAAGTTAAGATAAGGACACTCGAAACTCTCCCTTGGGTCCAAACTAGATCAATTTCATTTGCAATGAGTTGTTAGTCTATTAGTAAGTGGCACATTTAAGAAACTGTAACAACAACTACAACTACCACTACTACAACAAAAATAACTGATAGGATTGGAGTCCATCTCCCTCACTGTCAAGTGTCAAAATTAACAATATATAGCAGTGTCTACTACCTATATGCTTAAAGTCATACACAATTATGCCAATTATAGCTGTATAGCTGTCACAAATTAAGGTCTAAGAGTCAAATACTTTGATCAAGAGTCAGACTCTTATTCCCTCTCTCCCTCCTTCCTTCCTTCCTTTCTTCCCTTCCTCCCTCCCTTCCTCCTCCCCCTCTCTCTCTCTCTCTCTCTCTCTCTCTCTCTCTCTCTCTCTCACACACACACACATCTAGTCTGTGATTGAAGACTATGTCAAAAATGACAATTCACAAAGAATTTACATCCCTTAAACCCAACACTCAACTTAATGCCATTCACCTCGCTGCTAGGCTCAAAATCAGGATGGGCAAATGGACTGCTTCTTTCCAGAAACTTCTGTAAATGATTCCATCGGTCCGGCCAGTTAGTTGCATCTGACGTGTCCATTGAAACCTTTCACTCGGATTATTTACTTCTACAAATCAATGAAATTCACCTGTGTGGATGCACATGTGCACACAAACATAGAAGTGACTGTAAGCAGTCACTTAGAGCTGCAATAATGACATAATCTAAGATGCTAAATGCCAGTTATGTTAACAACGACTGACCCCCCAAGGACAAGGATAAGGATTAGGACTGACTCCAAGGACGAGGATAAGGACGGGGACCTACCCCCAAGCACAAGGACCACAAGGACTGATCTCTAAGGACAAGGATCAAGGACAAGGGCAAGGACCAACCTCTGTAAGACAGAAAGGAAAAAAACAAAAACGATTTCAATTTGAATCACAATATTTTAAAAGCCAAAAGAGAATGCTGTAAAATCAACAGTAGAATCTCACTAGATGGAGGCTCAAGGGACCATGATAAATACAGTACTTTGATATATACTCGAGTTTCGATATAACCAATTCTGGATCATATAAAGCCAAAAAGTCGTTTTGGACAAATGTGCGTGTCCCGCTATTAGACTGTCTAAAATATCGATTTTATGTGAAAATATTAAGACCTACATCAATAAATGTTAAAAAGTAATAACGTCTATGCTTTTGTTTATCGGTGGCAGTTAACAAGTCTGGCTGGCTGACCAAGCAGATCGATTGACCTTGTGTACAAACTAGGCTACAGTAATTAAAATATCCAAGTCACTAAGAACAAAGGTCTTGAGGGGGGAGCAAAACCCTTCCACCGGCGGCTTTGACTATTTGAAGGCTTTGAGTATTTGACGGTTTTGATTATTTGATGGGATGCTTATTCAGCCATAGTACACCTAGTACATAACTCGGGTGAAAAAGTGGGGGGCCCAATCTCAATGCCTTTCCCCTCCCTACCCTACATTCTCAAAGTGGGGAGGGAGTTCAACCCTAGCGGCTTGATAGATGTATCGTTGGTCCCGGCTGCAAAGTTTCGAGCAGAGGAGACAATAACCGGCTATACAAAGATTTCCCGAGGCCATGGACCAAAGTCAAATATTATATTAACATAATTATCAGTACAATAATATTGAAAATGGCATACAGCTAATTGGGTCCTTATAAGGATTTTTCAAGGACTAAGTAACAAGAACAAGGGCAAGAACCGACCTGCAAGGACCAGGATAAGGGCAAGGATAAGGACAAGGACTGACTCCCCAAGGATAAGGACATCAAATTGGCCCTCAAGGAGTCCTTAAAGACAAAGACCAGGACAAGAATTAACATCACTGCTAAATGCCCGTTTTGCTAGAACCCGCCACCCTCAAGTTGCGTGATAAGAATCAATCAATGAATTTCATCTCATTTAGATGCTATTGTCCTTCAGCGTCGCAACAGCACTCTATCATGAGTTTCTTCTTTGGAGTCAATATACTAGTTCTTTGCTGTAGATATGGCGCCACTATCATAATACCCAGGGCACCAGCCGATGACGCACCACTTCCAGTCTGCATCAGAGCCGGGTCAAGTCGGAAAGATCTGTCAGATCAGCAGGGGAACAATCTAGAATCCTACTACTATTTCGCAGAACCCCTAAACTGATATCTGAAATGAACCTTTTCCGGATGGATCTGGAATACCATGGAGTTATTGGCTTATTGCCTCTTGAGAATTATACTGGTGCTACAGAAGTGCATAATTGTTAATATTGCCAAGCGCCTTTCAATGTACATTAATCTGATATCTTTAAAAAAATTGTTCGGATGTAAAATTCACTGAATTTTAAAACGTTCTGACATAATTCAAGTGAATTAATCGCTAAATATTAATATGACAAAAAATGAAATAGAAATAATTTTGCCAAAACCTTCCTCGATCCACCGGCTGCTACTCTTGCCGCTGATGATTTTACAAATCCAGAACACCCTCTAAAAATCAAGATTTTTCGAAAACTGTGAACATGTTATAAATCGCCAGCTGTTTCGTAATCTTCTTATAATATTAAGATCCTTATCTGTAATATTAAGATCCTTATCTGTATGTCTCTCTGTTACCTTCAAGCGTTCTGATTGGTTGACTATTGGTAGACGGTTTAGACCGTTTAGTCCTTACGTCGCGATGCGTTGGTGGACGAGCGTTGACTATTGGTAGACGGTTTAGTCCTTACGTCGCGATGCGTTGGTGGGCGACGATGTTCGAAGACGACGTTGCTATTGGTAACCAAACGGTTTAGTCGAAGAAGCGTTTGACGAAGTGTACGTCCAATTGTTCATTGCAACGTCATAATGTGTACAACGTCGCGATGCGTTGATGGGCGTAGCTTGAGGAAGTTGCGCAATTTTAACGTACACAAAAATACGTGTACAGCGTCACAAATGGTAACAGTTGCGTGATTTTAACGTACATAGGCCTAGGTAATTATTACGTGGCGCAGAGCTTGACTAGGTGGCGTATGTACTTCATTGAAATGTTGTTCAGCATGAATTCAATGATTGGGTATTAGGTATAGGTATTGGATTAGTATTTATCCTGCACTGCGAGCGAAGCGAGCGTGAGCGAAGCGAGCATCTTTCTAGTTATAATTTGTTATTCTTCTTGTGTTGACGAGAAAAAGTCAGCTAGCTATTTTTCTACATAGTTTCTTCAGTTTTACGTTCTCTAGTATTAGGGTCCAGAGAGATTCAGAAAAATTACGTGTTTTTACTGTTGAAATATAAATTCAATCAAGGGGATGTCCATTAATTACACCAACAATTTAGGGGGGATGGGGTTTTAAAAAGTTTGACAGTTGATGACAGGGGAGGGGAGTCGGGAGAAGTTGACGTCAACAATTTCACTTTTTACAAATAATCAAAAAATAGAAAATTTCATGGAATACTACTTATTACAATGGAATAAAGCATGGCAAAAAATGCCATAACCAACACATTTTGACATTCGATGAGAAAAAAGGGAAAAATGGTCATCAACACAAAAAATAATAACCTTGTTATTGGGACCTGTCATTGATCTGGGGAGGGGGTCACAAGTTTTTGACGTAATTATGGGAGGGGGTTAAGTGAAAGTTGACAGTTGTTGACAAGGTGGAGGGGTCAAAAAATGCAGACATAATTAATGGACAGCCCCAAGGTCAATGACTTAAAGAGAATTGAAAATTTATACATTTGTAGAACATGTTGTCAACTAGTTGCCTCTTGTTAAATCATTTATTTCAATATCCATCTTATATGTTGTTTATGTAATTTTGTCAACTGTTTCATTTTACTTCATACATATAGTAAACAGGGTGGAATTTGAGTCACACCAGCAGGGGAAATAATTAGACAAGCGGGGGAAAGAATTTTAATTATCTCATAAGGCTAAATACGTTAGTTTGATACATTAACGACAGCATGAAACATCCCCTTGCTAAGTAATAGAATGGACCAGTGGGGGAAAGTCAGTATGCAGTGACCAGGAATTTCTCCTTCAACTATAAATACCATACACCAAGTACATGCTTATTTTTGTTGAGAGTTTTGTAAAGAAATGCCATTCTGAAACAATATTTCAATTTTTTAATGTTTTCATTCACATCATGAAGAGTTTAATGGAAATTTCCTTGGATCAAGATAGATGTTAACCTAAACACTTGCAAGTATTGACTGCACAGTGAACATAAGAGTAATAAGTCATTACTACAACAATGAAGAATTGAAGATAAGAATTCAAATCAAACTCCAATCTGTGCAAAGTATATGGGAGCCCTGTGCTATTTACACCAAAGAGCTAGAACAGCCTCTGGAATGGCAAAATGAACAGTTTACTTACTACTAGCTTTCAAACAATCACCACTTCACAATAAAATAAGATCAACTTTCTTCAAAAAACAGTGAATCATACCGGTTTCATACAATACAATCTGCCATGCACGAACCATCAAACACTCTTGTCAGTGTCTACGATAACAAATGGCACCATGTCAAAGTCAGCAATTCGTAATATTCTGTGATTAACACACACACCATCATCATCATTATCATCATCATCATCATTGCTCTCTGCCAACTCATTAGTGGCAATAGCTAGTCATAAAACATTTCCAGGCCTTTATGTCCGATGTTAGTTTTCTTCCTTCTATAATTGTCAGTGTCTTTCTTTAAAATCTTCTTTTATGTTGTCTACACACACTTTTAAATTGCAGCTGCTGATATTAGTGCACAATGTTTAACAAAACCAGTCTTTTGAAATTAAGAAGTCCTCTTGAAATTTCCAACTCCAAGAAAAGATCAGATAATGCTGTGCAAAGATTTACTGGTAGAACCAATGAATTAATTTCCTCTAGATTTCATTCTGAAATTTCTGTTTGCAGGGCAACATGTCTTCCTTTCTAACTAAAAGAAATTGCAAGCAATCTACATTACTAGCTCCACTTCCACATTATTACTTTTCAAAATTTTTTATCTAAAGCAAGTACTAAATTTGTTGAGTGAAAAGCTCCCTATTCACAAAGCTATAAAAATTCAAATAACAGTAATAAATGACAAATAAAGACAAATAAATAATAACAGCAGTGTCTTGATTTTCTAAGCAAAACAGTATCATCTTGACTGCAGAAACAAGCATATTAACAATACAAAGCTTTCAAACACCCTACTAGTATGCAATCCTCTTAAGCAAAGCAGTCATAACGGTAAGTGGCAGGCAATGTTTTTGTCAGGTGTATATATCCACTGGTTAAAAGCTGGGGTTATCACCAACCAGCAGGGTGACTGGAGGTGAAAAATTTGGATGGAAATTCAATTAAACTTTTTAAAAAAATTGAACACTAGTTGGCAAGTGAATGGACTAGCAATATACTGAAATAATCAATACCACGTGCAACCATATGTGGCATAAAGGCAATTATTAAACATCTGAATAAATTGGTACTCTATGGAAATTGTCAGCTACCTCTTAATTAAAAATACTGCACTTGCAACCATAAAAGTTGTCAGAATTTTGACAGATATTCTATAAATTTTTCATTATTATTATTATTATTATTATTATTATTATTATTATTATTATTATTATTATTATTATTATTATTATATCTCTGTAGCACCATGATAGAATATGTTTGACTTCAGTCCATCATGCAATTAGGACATAAATATGTACTAATAAATACCTCTGTTATCTATGCTTGGTAGTTACTGGAAAAATGGCTTTTCAAGAAACAAAACATATTAAATGAACTCAGCAAACTCACTAAGAAAAAGAAGTATTACTGTGACATCCTGTGTGGGTTAGCATAAATGATAAATTATTAGTACTAATTGTTACAACAAAGCCAGAAAAAAAGAAATAAATAAGAGCAAGGTTTGACAACAATGTTCTTGCACACCAGTGCACCCCACAAATGCAATCAAATGCACAGATTTTTAAGCATTCAAACAATCGACAATTATTTTTATTCACACACAAAATAGTCTGCCTCACCGCATCTGTTGGCGTTGTGGCAAGAAAGACAGCGGTTCCTATTATCAACTACACAGCGTACCTCCATAGAGTGATAATGCTAAATGTTGATGTAATGCTGAGTTAGTTACCATAGTTGAATACTGTACATCAATAATAACATGCACACAAATGGCAGAAGCAATGAGATCAAATGACAAAAGTCCTAACAGTGCAAGTAATGACAACATTAGCAAATTCATAAAGATGTGAAACGCTTGGTTACAAGCAAGGAGACAGATCTCAAAGTAAATGTTCTATTAGTTTGACAACATTACAAAAAATTACCAGTTATAATAAATACAACTGCTAAATTAAATATATAGGTGTGAACTTCAATTTTATTTAAATTTTAGAAAATGTGCAATCCCTGATACCCAAAGATCCACAAATTTCCACAAATACAATTAGCATTATAATCAATGAGAGAATTATAACTCTCTAAGGTCAAATATCAAAATAAAAACCAAATATGCTGTGAACATTTATCAGATTTTAACTTCATCAGATTTTCTCAAACAGATCTGGAATTTCAAGTGGAAGTCCAAAGGAAAATGGAACCTATTGAATCATAACATTTTATGTGTTTGCATACAACTGTGCAAAAGCTATACTTTTCAGCAGTGAAAAGTCTACAGGAAAAGAAATACTTTCATCACAACTACAGTAGAGTGTTAAAGCTTTTGACATCCAAATGAGTGTAAAAAACACTTAGGCAGATAACAGATGTTGCTAAGACCTCTAATACACAAGGTCTGTACACTGCATTGTATATCTGAATGACGCCCTAACAACAAAGCTTAGTTCCCTTGGTCCATCAGCACAAAATCTCATGACAATAGTGACCTGCAATGCAGCGAATGCGTTGTTCACTACCTAAGTGGAAGTTGGAGGATGTTTGGATGGATGCTGAACAGGAAGAGACGTCGCATCGTCCGATGACAAAGAAGATTCAATCACTGGATGGTGCTCCGGAAACTGAGGCATTGGATGCGTTGAAACTGCATCCGTGCTTAAATCACCTGCTCTGGTTGGCTGTGGCGTGCTGCTCAGAGCAGACGGATAAACTGGAATGCTGGAAGTTTGAGATGGAATTCCAGACAACAGTTGTTGTAGTTGCTGTTCTTTCAGCTTCAACAGATATTCGTCGTACTGCGTTCTCTCTGCCTCCAAATGCACTGACCTCTGCAGTTGGGACTGATTGGGCTGCGAACTTCCCAACTGCTGCGCATCCATCGCTTCCGAACATGGAATGTTTCCGACTGGTTGCACTTCCAAGAGCGCCTTATCCAGATGCTGCACATATAACCATGCCAATTGGCTTTCGTTCAGTGACGTTCTCATAAGAGACTGTTCCTCGATCATCATTGTTTGATTACCAGAAGCGTGTGGCAGGCTGGACTGCTGCAACAGATGAACTGATGACAACTGTTGATGCAGCAGAAGTGACCGTGCACTGGTTGATAACTGGCCAATCATCATTGGCGAAATCTGACCCTGTGCTGACATCATTGCTTGGACCGATGGCAGATTGACCGGTAGAAGATGCTGGGCCTGATCGTGTAAATGGGCCTCGTGTTGTAAGAGCGGGGAACTCTGTGGCGCCGTCGGAGTCTGATCTTGAACTTGGGAACCTGCGGACAGCTGGGTAGTCTGAAATGTCAGATGAGTCTGCTGCTGTGCTGACTGAACAGGTGTCTGCGGGAGCATATAAGCTTGCATCGGCGCCTGCGACGTGAGTTGGAGCAAGTGGGTTTGATTAGAAATCTGTGAAGTCTGCGGCATAAGATCTGCCTGAACCTGCATCTGAGAAACAAGCGGAGACAACTGAACTGGGGTCTGCACTTGGCTCTGAGCTAAGTTCGTTTGGGCCTGCATTACTGCCTGCTGGGCCTGAAGCTTAGACAACAATTTAGCCATCAAATCAGTCTGGATGTCTGCTGGTTGTGGCTGTTGAAAAATTTCCGCTTGGAATGGTAAAGTGGAGCCCACTGGAAAATGACTCGGAACAATTAACGGCTTCTGGTGAGACAGCTGGATATGTGTCTGTTGCGGCAACTGGAACTGGGATCTATCAGTTCCCACAGAACTCACAGGTTGCAGTGGTGTACTCGATAACCTCATGGCATTCTGCTGCTCCTGCAGATGAAGTGCAAGCCTTAGGACCCCAGCATGCGCTTGCAGTCGAGAGCCAAGAGCAGTCGCGGACATCTGATTCTGCAACTGCGCGCCAAAATCCATCTTGATAGCAGCATTGGATGGTAACGGCGAACCAGCTGCACTTGTGCTAGGAGGAATGGGTCTTGTTGACATCAACTGCTCATGAACTAAGCTCGGTGCCTGATCATATCTGCCACTCTGAGACGACAGGGCTGGATCGGCTCTTGGTGATTTCTGTGGTTGTTCTGTCGACCGAAATGAACCTTTCTCCAGCATGTCGGATATCTCACTCTGTGACAGGGCATTAGAGGACAGCTGCAACAAAGGTTCGGTGACCGTAAGCTGCTCGGCAGTTCTGGCAGAGTGCAAAGATTCTGGCTGTTGTGGCAGGTTCTCGACAGCCAACAATCGAGATTCTTTTTCGGCGACGTCATTCCGAAATGACTGAGACTCAAGAGCTGCATCCTGTGACAGATAAGGATCTTCCTGTTCCTTCTTCTGATTCAGAAGCTTCTGAATCAAGTACAGCGCAGTGGCCAAATCGTAAGTGTCGGCATTTCCAAGAAGCTGTGAGGAGGGCAAATGCCTAAGAGGATTCTCAGTACCCGCCCCAGTGCCACTTGCCTGTTGACTGTTCAGCAGCTGGAGATTTTGCAGGGCTGCAGCGATAGCAATAACCTCTGGATTCTGTTGCAGCTCATGCAAAAGAAGGGGCTGTGCATCGCACAAGGTCGGCCCGCCTGCCGTCTCTCTATCACCAGAGGCAGGCAGCGTAAAACCTCCTGCATCCAGCGCGGCATAGAGATGCTGAAAACTATCTGGTTTGGTTGGTACCAAAGCGTCTTCAGTCACAGGGTCGCACCACGCGGGCTGTTGCAGCACGGCACTGCTGCTTTCAGCGTTTGCCTCTCTGCTCGCCTCCCGCAAGGCGTCCACCGACAGCTTTCGTCTCAATCTCAACAGGGATCGAGGAGAGATCTGGAGTGAGTGATCAGCAGAATTGGAAGTTTCAGTTAGACTAAGCGACCTTTTTATGCTTGCAATGTTACAGTGAATCTCATCGCCGGCAAGTCTAGTAGATTCTTTAAATTTCTGCACTGCCGATTCTCCTCTCAAGTTAGCATCAGTCAGGTTGCCGAAGTTTTTGTCGTCGCAAGTAGATTCGCCAAGATCTGGTAACAACTGTGATGGTGCATTTCTAGATAGTTCAACATCACTGAGATCAGACTGCATTTCTACTGTACTTCTCTGTGTAGCAGTTAAAGAAGCCTACAATAAATCAATTAAATCTAATACTTAAAGAAATGCCTTCACAAGCATCGAAGGATATCAGTTAAAAATTACAATGTGAATTAGCACATAGTTGAAAAATCAAGCATCTCTGCAGACACAAAAGGTAACTTTAAAAACACATTAACTCAAAAGATACTATTCTATCATCCTTCAACTCAAACGTAGGAAGCATTTTTTAGATTTCCTCGTAATATCCTGCATACTTAAATCAATAAAGATGAATAACTAATTTAAGAAATAACTAATGTAGTATGGTATGGTAGCAGTACTTACAGAAGTCAAAATCTGTCCAGAAGTGAAAATGGTCTGCTGGATTCCTGATCCTGACGGATCCTTCTGATCCAAAATGCCAATTTCAAAACTTTGCTGTTTGTTCTCGGTTATGCTTAAGGTCTTGTCCGCCATCACTTCGGTGCCAGTGGCAACGACTGACGATGGCAGTACAGGCGCTTCACTGCTGCACGATATGACTTCAGAGATGGGTTTCTGAGTCGCGTCAGGAACCGACGGCTGATTTCCAGCAAAAACCATCGGCGGAACCAATCCAGGTAGGCCGCCAACCATCATGGCCACTGGCCAATCGTATAGCATAGAACCAAACATTGGATGAAACTGTGCCGGGTTAACAACCAATGAAGGGGGAAGGTGACCCAATGCAGGATTGCTATTTGCATACGTCTGCTGCAACAGCTGTCTATAGAGATTATTATAAGACGCTGTATGTTGACCTTGCTGTATCGCAGACAGCAATAGAAGGTCCACTGGATTCAACTGCAACTGTGACTGTATGGCATTTCTGTATGCGTACAACTGATGCGGATCCAGCATTAGCTGTGTATTAATTGGGGAAAATCCAGGTAAACCAGGTGTTGATGGAAAGGCAAAGGCTTTTCCTGAATCACTGATTGAAGCAGAAGGCAAAGGTTGAATCGGCTGCGACAGCTCTGTCAGCTCGACCGCATGCGCACGACCCGAACACAACTGCTCCTGACTTTCGAGCGAACTCGTCTGTCCTAGAAATGGCATTGCGGGTGCCAGATTAGCTGATAAAGTGGCAGCACCGTCCATACTGGTCAAACCATCGGATGCTGCGGCTGACAGTGGCTGTTGAAACGGCAAAGGACAGACAAATTGGGTGATCGTCGAGAATCCCGCCCCCGCTGTCTGAGCAAGTTCTCTGACGTCGGGAATTTCGACTCCAAGATCTGGTTTGGTCTTCTTTGGAGCGGTCAACTGGCCAAGCTTCAGTTTCAGCTGCTCGAAGTCAAGCGCCGGACACTGCTTCTTACGAGCAACACTGCCCTCTGCCAGTCTCAAGGTCTGCTCGCTACTGATACTGCTCATGGTGCTGAGCATCGTATGCAGACCATCTGCTGTCACCGTCAGTTCAGTAGAAACGACTTCTTCAATTGTAGTTCTTCCAACCTTTGAAAGTTCACTTGCAGTTTCGTGATCTGTATAGTCTGCCTGTGTCTTCGAGATGGAAAGAACTGGAGTGCCGCGATCAATGCCAGGCTCAAGATTGAAGATAACCTAAAAGAATTTAGTAAAGTTTATTATTATTAATATATAATTTAAAAAGATAAAGTTTATTATTAATTAACACTAAAAACAAATTTTTAAATTAAAAATTTGAAAAGGAATTGCTTGATGGCTGGACATTGTCAGTGGATCTGCTACATGCAGTCACATCAGCAGCAATTCAAAGAAGCCATTAAAAATATATTAGACATGTATACAAGCCACGGCAATCACAGATCAATAACAAGCATCAACATAGAAAAATTAACATTCAATGATGAATTAAGAATTAACGCATTAATGTTTAATGTTCAAAAAAGCAATTTAAATATCAGCAACAAACATATTTTAAAACAAGATCTTTATGATTTTAAAAAGAATTCAACTCTATTAACTAGAATAATACAAAAAGATAAGATATAAAAATGCCATGACCGCGGTAACTTCATACCTCCTCCGGTAAAGCTTCCACGGATGAGCGCCTGGATTCGTCGGGGCTGCTAAGGGGGGTAAAATATTCCGCGTCACTGCACAGATCGTTGCCCGCGGTCGGAGAACCACAGGGACTGTTTTCCGAACCTTGCATCGCTTCGGACCCGTTTGCCTGCAGCTGAAGCTTTAGAAACTCCTTTATGGACATGGGTCGAGTCATCCCGGTGGTCGGACCGGTGCTGATGGCGTCGCTGGTCGGTGACTTAACGTCGATTTCTGTCAGGCTGCCCGAGTCGGGACTGGCAGTGGATCCATTAACTATGCTCTTCAAGGCATAAGCAGCATTTGGACTGTCTCTTACCAGGTTTATCAGTCTCACAATCTGCTCCTTGAAATCGTTAACTTGATCGGACGTTAAGAATTCGCTGTGTAGCTGCAAAAGCCAACGTTCAAAACAAGTGAAAAAAAGATATACGACAATTATTCACAACTTATATCTTTAAAAATGGAATTACAGGATTACAAATTGTATATACAGGATTACAAATAATATATGCCACGAAAAGTAAGGCAAAAGAATTTTTAAGATACACATCAACTGCTTAGTTCTCATTTACAGCATCATCACCCCTTTATACACAGGATTACAAATAATATATGTCACAAAAGTAAGGCAAAAGAATTGCCACCATTGAATCACACACACACACCTTTATCACTGACCATTTAGCATTGACCATTTAGCATAATTCAGAAATCACATTGTGCAATATCATCATTTCTATAAAATTTCTCAACACATAAATTATTCTACAGCCTTGAGCTAGCAGACACTAGAAAAACATTCGTGAATAATTACCAGATTGTCGGCAATGTCATCGGGATGATCGTCGTGTTGACTGAATTTGAACGACACCGTCGACTGTTTACTTGTTTCAAGTTGGCATTCGATCACTTCTCCCTCTACGCCGACAATCGTCAGTCGTGGCATAAGGTGCTCGGTTCTACGACGTCTCAATTTCGATCTTTCTCTTCGCTTTGCAATTTCACCACCAGCACCTTTGCTGTTGACATCAATAATAATATTACATGGCTGTTAATGCATGATCCGTCATTCGCAATGTGAAAAATCACAAGTACAGGCAAGATATTCTAACAATTTGCATACACACACATACACACACCTAACACGACAGCACACTTCAGTTTTTTTAACCATTTACCAGCTGTGATGCACTTATGCATCAATGTTACATTATGTTACAAATAAATGGCCGCTAAAGGGTTTAATATACAAGTGAAAAATGCTGAGGGCATCTACTACAGTGCCACAAATAAGCTACACTTCTAAGCAGATAAAAAAATTGAACTGAGTAAATGTTTATATTTCAGTAGAATCAATTAAGGAAGATATAAATTATTCATGATTTGTACAGCTGACCACTTACCAACTTTGTGGCAGTACCACCTTTTCGGAAATATTTGCAGACAACATCATGTTGCGATCATGGCCGTTCTCCTCAAGTTCTGTGACCTGCAAATGGTGATAATGAAAAATGAAACTTTCGGTTACCTCACCGTGCAGTGATAAGATTAAAATGACTCGTCAATGTCAGTCAGCAGATCGCAATATTTCTAAGCCAGGAAACAAAATAGAATAGCATGTGCCACATTGCAAGACACTTGCAAGTCAACAAGTGGCTTAGAATGATATAACAAATGCAAATTAATTTTGACAATAAGAGACAAGAACAAAGATAATCTTAGACAACAAGTAGAAAAAATGGCCTTTCAACAAAGAAATTATGCTGTGATTAAAAGATTAACAGAGAGAAATGTCAGTTAAAATTCTAAATGACAAATTGACTACTCAGCCATCAAGCTTCCACCCCAAAAATTTAGCACTACCACACAGACCATTTAACCCTTCTCAACCATTCTCAACCATATATATATATATATATATATATATATATATATATATATATATATATATATATATATATATATATATATATGCTCATAACATATTGATTATACGAATTGCAGGGATGAAAGGGTTAAAGTTTCATATATTCAGCAGTTTCCTCTTGAGAGCAAAGCATACAAGAAAGGCAAATAAGATTAAACTAATTCACTCAATTTCCTCTCTTCTCGTTTATTTTATATGTTTATCGTGGGCTATTCATGAGAAATCTGAAAACACATTTATTTAGTATAGGATATGAACTGTGTTATGCACTCTTGTTGTAAGCCTTAGCTTTGTTTTACTGCGCTATATAAATTGTCAATAAATAAATATCTACATTTTTTCAAGAGCAACAGACCTCCAAGTTCTGGACTCTTGAATCATTCACAGAAGAGAAAGCTGCAGAGCCTAAAACAATGCAAAACAAACCAATAGGCAATAACTAGGATTATTATGATCAGAAAAGAAATCTTTTTTATTTTGCAACATCAATGATATTTCTTAAGCAAAAATCTAATAAACTGACAAACTTTTTAGTAAATGCCAATATATAGATAACAAAAATCAAGGCAGTAAAAATTCTCTCATTCCTTAAATAATAATCAAAATATACAGCACCTCTCACTTGTGAAAGTGCCAAATACATGACAACTAAAAAAATAAGGCCAACTTAACCCTTCAATGGATGCATGTGAGTGTATTTGGTTTGTGGATTCATTTGTTTGTTAATTAGCTATTTATTATTAGTTGATAAATTGTCAATAAATAAATATCCACATTTTTTCAAGAGCAACAGACCTCCAAGTTGATTAAAAAACAAAGATATTATGCACACACAGAGATTTAATCCAAAAGTCTATATAATTAATTACCTACCATCAGACTGATGCGTCTCAACATCAACAGAAGCTGCTATAAAAGAAAGAGTATCGCCAGAAATGTCAATAGCAGACGACATCTTAGTTGCAGCATCTGAATACGCAGGAGGAACACCGGTTTCTGGAACAGCCGTCTCTGTGGCCACGGTTGTCGACAGCAACGGAACTGAAGCCGGCTCTTGTCCGAAAGGTTGAGGCGAAATTTCTGACGCCTCTGTCGAACTTCTCAACTCTCGGGAACGTTTCACCTTTGTTATCTGGTCTTGAATGAGACGCATGATGGTTTTTGTGTCATTCTCGTACGTGTATCCTGATTTAACCTGAAATGCCAAAAGTTATACATCTGCTCGAAAAGCCATAATGATGCCATAAAAAGTTTCATAATTACTGGGACGCCTGAAACAAATGTCAGTAATGCATATATGTATATAAAAATAAAAATACTTCCATGGTGCCGCAATCACAATGCCTAGGACATCAGTCGATGGCGCACCAAATCCAATCCAAATTAGGGCCATGTTAAGCCTGAAAGGTAAGTCAGATAGGTGGTGGAGCACTCTAAGGGAACAGACTAAGCCAAACAGGTACATATATACATACATACATACATATTTACTTATTTAGTGTCACGTGAGTGTGCGGTGTATGGGTCTGCATATTAAGTGAATGAAAATACAACTAGCTCCTAATTTGTTTATAAACAATGTTTTGCAATATTAAACCAGAACCATTTCGAGTGCGACTTGATGTGGATCGTCCTTCTCGATGTTGTAGTCGAACTGAATAGCCTCGTTATCTTTGTGCTGCTGTCTTCTTTTCTTCGGATCAACCATTCGCATCTGCAGCTGAATCACGTCGCGTTTCAGTTCCTTCAGATCATCTTTATTCACGAGTTCAACCCTGATTCCCGTATCTTCCATGAAGAAATCGTGCAGAAGTAGATCTTTAACCGTAAATCTGTATAAACAAATGCATACTCTCTTATGTGTATATATACTTTACCTTTGTTCCTTCACTCAAATCCATAGTTTTGCTTTTACCAAGGTTGCTAACTGCCTGGTTCCCATGGCAACAACTGTAGCCGGTTCTTGGCTCTAATAACATGCTTTAGCTACTTAGCAATGACTGCAAAATTTCCAAATAAACAACCAATAAATGGCCCAAGGTCAAATATGACTATTCATTAACCACCAATGCCTAAATCAAGTCATAACTATTCACTCTCGTTTGCAAATCGTATTTCCTACACAAACTCTTAGCAAAAAGCCACAATGCAGCAGATATAATGAATATGAAACATAATTCTTCATTAGAAAGAATACCAATTTAAAAAATCTAAGTTCACCTTTCTTGGGTTTTGCTAATCGTGCAGCCTTCAATAATTGCTCTGATTTCTGGGTTGTCAACCTTTTCTAATGCTTCTGGTCGAATTCCCTGGAATAAAAAAAACCAGAAAATATATAACTTATTAGACAGATAGGGTAGCGCTCCTCTCTTCCCTCTCTCTCTTTCTCTCTCTGTCTCACAATCGCATTACACAATCATGCCAAGCAATATTTACGACAAAAAAGGAATTCCTAAGTTATTTGTCAGTTTTTCTAAATCAATTACATGAAACCGACCAAACACAACTCAGGAACAGCATGATTGGCTCCAAATGTCTGTGACTTCTGTAACTGAAAACCCACAAAGTCAATAATTCCGACAGTTGTGAATAATTAATCAAGATTCATTAGCCAATGGCAGTTGTTGTAATAGATCTGCAGTCTTTAGGGGCCTTTGCCAAAAGCCCATTGAAATTGAACACAATAAAAAAATCATGAATAAAACACTAACGATACAACGAATTAATTTAATCAATGGCTATTGAATATTCACGAGTAATTTCAAATTCAAATGTGGGCCAATGAATATTCAAGATCGTTGGTTAATCTTTCTGGTCAGAGAGTAATTCAAGCACAACCATATTATAATATCGTACGTGGACATATTTTGCTATGCCAATATATCAAGGCATCATTTCTTATAAGTCACTACTACCCACAAAGAAACAATGTCCAGTCCAACTCCAAAACTTCATTGCCTCTTATGACTAGAAGTAAACCTAATCAAGTGAGCATAGTTTTGGCAAGACCTAGGGGCTAGGCATAAACTCCAGCACACGCACACACAATGCCCCGCAGACAATATTTCTTTTTTCTCTCCAACATATAAATTAAGTTTTGCCAGTGGGCAGAGATCCATAGAAAAAGCCAAAAGAAATTGTCTCAAGTTCAACAGCCAGAAAACATTGTTTCTTGAGATGATGCATCGTATTGTAATGTGTAATGCAATGTAATGCAACAAGGTGTCCTAGCAGTACTTGTTATTATATGCCACCATAATCAGGAACTGAACATTGTCACTGATGCAAAGAAATGAAAAGATTGGACCAGCATTGTATACACTCTCCTATGCCATGGGAGGATTTATGGCAGTTTGAGGGGAGAATAAAGTGACATCGCATTATACACTGAAATGCCTGTCTTAACTTTAACATTACTGTTATTAACTTATTACTCATAAAAAATTGCAAAACAATGTTTTGGGAAGGGGAATCAAAGATTTTGTGAGGAGAATTCCCCCCCCCTATCCAGCCTGTATGCAACACTGGATTGGGCTAAATAAAAATCATCAACCTACAGTTGTCACTCTTCGAAATATCTGTGCCGGATTTGCGCATTCCTTGTACGGGTACTCTGACGTCACCATTTCAATCATGCACATTCCGAACGCGTACACGTCGACCGCCTCGTCGTAGCGTTCTTCGTACATCTCCGGCGCCATGAATTCTGGAGTGCCTACAGCAGACGGCAGACGCACACAATTAATGTACGAACGGTTAATGGATAACGTGTACAGCCACGTCGCGACAGCCAATATCTCGGCGATCTGTCTCCCCACCTCCAGACCCAGGATTAACCGTGATCGACAAAATGAAAGGATCAGATCGTCCGAATCGATCGCGCACAAACACACGCGCGCGCACAAGCAGCTGGACAACGAATTATGCAACAAACGCCACCTCCGAAATAATGGGACAATAAACAAACAAGCCTGCATATAAAGCCTGCATATAAATAATCAACCTGCGATCGACTGATACATTGGCACTACAATAGCAAAACGAAAGTAGTGCGTCACTGGTTTGGTTTGTTCGCACAAACTCAGTGGAAGACCACGTTAATTATAAGACTATAGAGCCGCACCTGGTTCAATGCAGAACGGCTAAACAGCAATGTAAAACTAGCCATCCAGTGTCACATTAAATTTCTAATCAACAACAACAATAACATCGAAATAGTTTAATTAACCCTCTAATGACAATCCACGCCATGTCCATCTAACATATAACTAATTAGTTAATCCCTTAACTTAGGATGTGCAATGTCTCTTGTGTGAAACAGACAAATTATTATGTTTATCTGAATGACAAACCTACTTGTAATTAGAAATCTAATTGGCCATATATAACAAAAATAACCGAAACATTAGACAAAGTCTAAACAAAGCTTCTCAATGTTATAGTTCTAAACAAGGAATTGCAAAGAATTATTCAACTTCACATAATTTTATTTTCCTCTGTTAGCCATTAGATTTACATATCCAGCTTCACAAAGTGTGCATGACAAGGTTAAATAGCAAAAAGAACAAAGAATATTTTTAGTGAGACTGTGTATTTGAAGACTAGCTGCTTTCATCACATGGTCATATTTTTGCAACACGAAGTATCTTGACAGTGCTGATTTTTGTGAACGTTATTGCCAGCAAGCAATTTATTTAAAAGGCAAGTGTAGAAGTGACTTTGTCACGCCATAAAAATATCATGTATGCACACCTCTGCTTTCACCTCTAAGAACCAGTGAAGCGGTCATAAAAATCAATTACGAAGCAAATAGCATGACAGACCAAGTTATCAATTCTTAGGTAGAAAAGAACAATGGCAATTTCATTTGAATTTTAACATCCTTGCAATTTTTCCCACACTGCAGGAGGAATACCACACCACAACAGGATAACAAAAAATATAGGAAAAAATTAACACACACAACTGAAAATGTAAAGCAAGATGGATTCGAAAACAAATCACCGGTACATGAATCTGTATTCAACAGTCTTACCTATTACACTCTTTGCGTAGGAGTTGTGCTTGAGAGTTGCAAGACCCAGATCCCCGATCTTAACAAGACCGGTTGTTCCAGTAATAAATATGTTATCGCACTTAAGATCACGGTGAATGATTGGGGGAGTTCGGCTGTGAAGGAAATGTAGACCTTTCAGAATTTGGCGACACCAGTTTTTGATGATTTTAATGTTGATCTTCTTGAGACGTCGTTTGATATACCTGGACAGAAAGACAGCAAAAGCACAATGTATACTGATCTCACAATCATATCCAGCTGTTTACTTTGTTACTTTTTAAAATTCAAATACAAATTGAGAATTAGAACTTAGAGATTTAATAAGTTTTCTAATAAAAATCAAATCAAAAGCCTATTGTATCATCTTCACCAAAAATTAAACATGATAAATCATATAATTACCAAAAATGTCAGAAGACAAAATATATTCATTACAAAAAAAATGTCAGTCACTTCACCCTTAAAATACTGGAACCAAGTATACTTGGGTACAAGTGCATTATAGTTACAAAGTATGTGATGGCTTAAGGTTTAAATTATATTTTAATAAACAAAGCAGTTATTAAACAAAACGAAGACAAAGCTCAACTGCAAGTAACATTTATTAATAGTCAATATATATAAATAAATATATATATATATATATATTGCAATTATTATTCAGGGCTACTGTTTATAGCCCTGACATTCTAATAATGCATGCCCATTGGTTCCAATTCTGCAATTCACAGTCAGCAAAAACATGCAAAGAAAAGCAGCTATAAAATTTTTCTTTGAACTCTATTTTGGATCAGTAGACACCATACAATGTAAGGCACTGCTGGCAGTGGAAATACAGCAATGTTGGGGCACATGAGTAATGGGCAATGTTAGACAGTATTTGGGCTAAACTGGGCTGTTTTTTTAAAAAGTGGATGTGTTATATGCTATGCTAGTAGATAGTAACAGCCAGCCATGAGCTGACCATGCCCATGGGCATTCAGTTCTGACTTGTAGTAGTGCAAGCAAAATTTTTACTAAATTAAGTTAAAATTTTGAAACAATAAGCACAAAACAATTTAGTAAAGATGAAGTGGTGCAGATGTTAGAAGACAGTGAGTATAGCAAAAATGAGAGCAGTACTGGATTCACTTCCACTTCTGGCACATGGCACATAAATTTACCATATATTCAATGCCAGTTAAAGGGTTAAAACAGTGGTTCTTTACCTTTTTACGATTACCGGTATGTATCCCTGAAACAAGTATAAGAGAACAAAGTACCTCCTACCAGCCTACCTTATCCCAGGACCAAAGTGTGCAATATATTGAAAATAACTATAAACTGAAAATAATTATAAGCTGCAACAAACATCTGTCACAGATTGTGCACATGCCATGCCAGAAAGTGAGACTTTTCTTTAGAATTTTGCATTTAGTACAAACATTTCTATAGTATTTGTATAGTATACAGGGTAAATCATAGTAAAAGTCTTTAAACAGACTTTATTTCACTATTATTCAGTACCCCATAACGTCCTTCAAGTACCCCCAAGGGCCAAGGGGTACAAGTACCCCCAGTTAAGAACCACTGGGTTAAAAGAACAAGACAATGAGAATAATAATGCTGCTGCTGCAAAAGATGATTCAAAGACTTGAAGACAACAAAATTGTGCATGTATGATGACCAAACCCAAAATTTAAATGGTGTCATCATCGTTGTCGTCGTCATCATCATCATCATCATCATTGCCACTATTACTGTTGTTATTATTACTATTACAAGTCACCAAAAAATAAATACATCAATATAACCATACACCAGGCTACTATTTGAACAGTTTCCCAGCCAGGAAATGTATCTCAATTCCAGCTTCACACTGCAGAATTACCGAAATGCTCTCCCTACAGTACACCAATCTCGACATACTCCTGTGATTCATGGCCTTAGAATGAGAGCCTGCAAAAGGGTCTGGACCACCAATGGCCTGACTCACACAACAGTAACAAGAATTAATGCAGTGCTTATCTCATCACTGAAAGCCACATCTCTGCCACTGAAGACACACATTCTTGGAAATATCAAATTACAATTGGGATGCAGCATACAACTGGGAAGATGGATGAGCAAACCCATGACCTGGGGAGCAGAAACAAGATAACCTACCGGAATCTTCAAGGCAGCAAAATAATCAAGATATTTATTTCATTCCAAAATGGTGTCTTGTATATTAGAAATCACAAAACACTTCATTGCAACATAATGTAATCTGATGTAAAAGAAAATGTCTGCTGTAAGTAAAAACGACCACTCAAATTTTGAAGAATAAAAAATGTCCCACAGGATTCTAAATTCAAATAGCCCATATTTTCACGGTCTGAAGTTCTGAACATGGCAGTGCTGTGAGACACAACCCCCTTTTTTTTTGGGGGAGGATTAGGTAAGATGATTAGAGAATACGTGAATGTGCAAATAACTCCTCAACAAGCTTTTTTACTTGTCAGACTTTTTACCCGAAAATGTCAATGTGCCCCCACATTCCGGAATTATGGCTATGCCACTGATGAGTACATACCAGTGGGGGGGAGCTGCGAAAGAGGTGTTGGGTGTTTTCAGATGGAAAGGAATGTAGAGAAAGCAAATCCAAGAAATGTTTTACATTCATTCAGCATCTCCATTATTTTCTCAGACATGAGTAACTACCCAGTACATGAGCATCTTTACCTAGCACATACATAACACTAACCATACACAGACATAAGAAGCTTAGTCATCAGTAAGGAATGTAGGCAAATGAAGCATTCACTTCTGACACCATTAAAGAGCAAGGCAAACAGAAGATATATGTCCACCATAACGATGATAGATGATAACAATAACAATGCTGTCTTTCTTTAATAGGTTTGAGCTCTCCAGGCCTATGTAATTGAGTGAGATATGAGGTGTAAAGTTTCTGAAAAAATGTGCATAATACCTTCCATGCTCCATTCATTTATTTTACCAGCACAAGCACATGAAAATGTGGAAAGTGTTGAATTAGAAAACACAGTAGAACTTCCTTATATAGTACTAAGCAGGTTTGTAAAACCTAGCAGTTATATCCAAAGTACGTTATATCTAATACCATCCAAAACAGTAATGCATTGCACGGAACCTACATTGTGGTACATTATACGCAAGTATTCGTTATAACCAAGTTCGTTATAATGAAGTTCTACTGTTACTGTACAACTGAACTTGCAAGTCTTGTCGGTTCAAAGGCTACATAAAAGAAAGGTTCGTAAGACTTGTAATGTAACACATAACAGAGTATTTGTATGGCGCCTCGTCTGAAGAAACACACACAGAAGAAGAAGACTTACGAATTAAGTGTGCCCGAAGTCATGAGCTCAGTGATCAGCACCGTGACTCTTTTGTCCATTTTTGGCGGTTCTTCGAAGTAGTCGAAGAAGCGTACGATGTTCGGATGTTGCAGCGTCTTAAGCATATCGGCCTCCTCTTTGAAACGCTGATGCTCGCGCTTCTGCCATTTTCGATGCTGAAAAGAGAACAATTCGTGTGTGAAACAAGAAAACCAAATGGAAAATGAGAGAGAGAGAGACAGACAGACAGACAGAGACAGAGAAAGACAGACAGACAGACGGACAGAGAAAGAGACACAGAGAGAGATTGAAAGACAGAGACAAAGAGAGAGACCGAGACAGAGAAGATGATATCAATTCCGTTTGGGGTTCAGTTCAAGCAACAATTTATGCAACAACAAAAAACCACTAAAATGGCACTACAGAAGTTTCATACAACTGCCAGATATCTGGCACACATAAGTTAAGCAAGGAAGGATGGAGACACGACTTTTCTGACTAAACTAATAAATTTGCAATAATCTCACTTGCCAATGTACAGCAGCCCTATTAATGACTTACAAAATCTGGTGCTCTAGCATACAGGTATTTGCTGCAGAAACAGGCCATTGCATATTTCAGTATCAATGGTCATTCAAATATCCAAGGTACCCGGTAATGAAAAGTCTCCATAGGTCTTGAAATCCAAAAGGTCAAAGGTCAGATGACTGCCTCTCCTCCCAAGGAATAGTCACATGACAGGAAGAAGAGGACCGAGGTTTTTAAAAAATTAAAATAACATGCAAGGCCGCCTCCTGCAGGGATATGGTCTAGGGCTGTCTACTTTGAGTCTAGGGCTGTTTACTTTGGGTCTAGGACTGTCTAATTTGGGACTAAGGCTGTCTACTTTGGGACTAGGGCTGTCTAGTGTCTACTAGATAACACCTCGAACAGCCAAGTCATTGGTGAGACAAAAAAAAATTATTAAATAAATTTGATCTCCCACACTAGTCCCACAGCCTGGTGATTACGAAATGGTAAAGGTCACATCAGCTCTCAATTGCCAACAGCCAAACAAAATCAAAGCTCTGACTATCCAACCATGTACCTCTCAGATCAGACACCATGCTGTACGGTCATACTCATCCACAAAGCAATACCATACACACTGATCCAGGTACGGAAAAAAGATGTGCCCTGGTCAACAAATCAATAAAATACCCTACCCCACCCAATTTGCCCGTCCCATTGCCCATGCACAATGACCTACCGGTAATTGTACTACAACCAATAACATATAATTTATTCTGGCATTATTGCCCTACAGAGCAGAGCTGGTCTGTTTGTGTAGGAATGCTCTTGTGCTTCGTAAAACATAAATCTCAGCTTTTATGGGGGGGGGGGAGATGGAAAGCTTCTCAAATCGATTTTCTGTATTTTGTGCAGTGATTTTTTTGCAAAGACTTCTGATGTAGCATTCGATGTTACACAAGCCAAAAACTTATTGGGGTGAACGTCCAGAAAAAAACATTCTCCACCCAGGGCTAATGCTAATTACTTGTACTGCACACAAGTGAAACAAATACTGAGAACCGAATTAATAGCATGGGGGGAATTGATTAGGGTAGCAATTAAAAATGAAATATGATAGGAAGATGAAAGCCTTGATGTTAGTAATAACATATGGTTCTAACAAGAAAGGGGGACCACATACTGTAGAGAATGGCATGACAACATAGTGGAATGGCATGGAAGCACAGAAACAGCCTGCAAGAACTGAGTCACAGAGTTCTATACAGAAGGGACTGGGAACAGACTGGGATGATGGCTTCAGACACCAATTGGTCTCGAGCCCAGTTTATTGATGACGATGATGATGATGATGATGATGATGATGATGATGATGATGAGCTAAAAATCTAATCTCCAATTATAGAATGCCTCAATAATAATAATAATAATAATAATAATAATAATAATAATAATAATAATAATAATAATAATTGTGCACCTAAAAGTCCTAAATCAGCCAAAAAATTCACATAGGTCACACGCAAGTCCGTTGGCGTAGCCATGGGGGACCCAGCCCCCCTATTCGGATTGGGACCAGTTGTGGGATTTGTGCAAAACCATTAACAACTTTAGGGGAGTAGGCAGTATGATTGAAAAGAATGTGTGAAAGTTCAAAGTGCCTGACAATCTATTTTTGCCCGTCAAGATTTTTTTCGCCAGAAAATTCCGATGCCCCCCCCCACCCCATTCGGGAATCCTCGCTATGCCACTGCTTCAGTCCACTCTGCACGGTGAACATGTGATTGCCTTGAAATCAAACCCAAGTTTACGGTTCTGAGATGACACTCTACCAAATAAGCAAGTTGAGACACTCAGACACAGGCACAGATTGGACACTTAATTGGCAAATGGAGATCTAATTATGAAGGGGGCCCGGGGGGCCCTTTGGTAGTGACATTTTAACCACAAATCTCTGTCCTGATAAGGTTCTGCTGTCACTCCAAAAAACCATTAATTCCCTAATGTAATCTCTAACGTAACACAATTTATCCAAACAAAGCTGTCAAGAAGTTCCCTTGCCCTCCTGTTTCCACAAGTAATAGAATCCAGAATCTTCAGCCAAAGTAAATACCACTTATGCTTTGTCATTACAGTCAATCCTTCAGCAATCAGTAAATTACATGTCCAAATCAATCAATAATGATGAAGCAAAAGGGTAAGCACAGCATATGACAATTGCTTCGTGGTAAGGCACAAGGCATTAGTTCTGCAATATGCACAATGCACTGGTGTGTGCTATGTGAGGGTACACAACTACACATACAAATTCTAACTCATCATGGAATAGCACATTTAACATAACAACATTTGAAGTCTGATATAATGAACAGCCTATGAACAACATATGAACAATTACCTCCAGTTCACACCATGCAACGTGAACACCAGTGTCTGTGTCTAGACCCTTGAAAACGGTTTTGAAAGATCCGCGGCCAATGTTAACGTCGAATTTGAAAAATCGTCCATTGGGGGACATGGCGACAGTTTCCTCCTTTTCGTTTTCCCTCATCTTTTTCTGGTCGGGACGATCTTCGTCCTTTTCCTCCGGTCCTTTTGCCTTGTTGTCCTGTTCTTCATCGCTGTCTTCGTTCGGTAGAAATGTCTCCAACTGACTGACCTGCGTGACCTCAATCGATCGACTTGGACCCTCGGCAAGTCGTACGTCCTTTACTTCACTGCCCTCAACACTCGAGGACAAGTCTGGTTGTTTCAAAGGGCATTCCGACACTTGCGATGACGAACCACGGCTGCTTCTGAACGTCGAGCTGACAGGCGAAAAGGTTCTGACGCTGTTGTTGTCAGTGGTGGCAGTGTCCGGTGTGTGTGATACGTGTCTGCAGTCTTCGGATATGGTGTCGGTACGCTGTTTCGTCGTGTCGTAATCGCGTTTAGATATTTCGTGTGAGATTATTGAGCACTGGCCAACAGGAGACTTGCACTCAGAAGAGATCCTTTCAGGAATCGAGGTGGACAGAATCAGGCCCTTGTTGGCCCCCTCGACGACGGCAACCAGGTCGTCCGATCCCTCCAAGCGGGACACCTTCTCCATGGATCGACTCCATTGACATCGGATGTCACCTTCAAGCTTATGACTAGAAGGCGATTTACGGGAGACGAAGCCGCCCGGGGAATATTTATTCGCCGGGACGTCGGGACCGCCGCGCTTTCTTCCCTCAATCGTCCACGAACTCCTCAACCTACTGATGGTGCCAACCGGGGTGGTGCTGCGGTTGTGCTTACCGATGGAGAGTGGCAAGACAGACTTGGTAAGCTTGACAAGGTCCTGCTTGTTGGCGGGATCGACTTTCGGGGATACAAGCTTGGGGCTACTGCTGATGCTGCGCTTGACTACGAACCGGGAAGATGGGCTAAGGCTTTTCGATGACTTGGTACTCAGTAGATGTTCGTGGAAGGTGACGTGCGCCGTGTCTTTTAACTTGACCGTTGCCTTTGGGGAGCTGGTTGTTCCGGGCGCGTTGTTGTACACGTCCCTCTGCATGATGCAACCGCTGCTTACGTGCAACGGTTGTTTATGAAGCCTCGATTTAGACATCTTCGTCTAAAAACTCCATCGCATTTGGAGGAATAGAAGCAGTGAAACCCAAAAATGGAATCAGTGCCTAGCATCAGAACCAAAACCTGAAGCAAAAAGTGCAAAGTGCAACTAAACATGTTAAAACTGAACTGTCATATAAAGAGCTTCAACAATAATCTGAACATCTTACATCACAAACAAACCATCAAACACCATCAAAACATTCAATAAAATTTGCAATTTTATCGCAATTTTCTCGCCAAACAATCATTCTTGTATTCAATAGTTTCTTTATACTTGCACACAAGTCTACCGGTACAAATGAGACAAGATATTGACAAGGCATTACAACAACTGACACATTTTATAGGTTGCAAATTGCAATACAAACATTTTACAATCCATCATACTTATTTCTCCATCTGCCTACATGCATATCAAATCTGTCTTCCCCCAAACATAAGAATTATTGAAGTACCACACAGCTACTCCATCAAATGCAGATAGTAAAATGACAAACTTATTTAGTGAAATATGAATTAGTTAAATATCAATCAATCAGTCAGTCAATCAGCTTCTATAGCACCATTACCAGAATGCCTAAGTAGCAAGCCTAAAGTCTATAGCAGACATATATTTTTAAATTGGAAAGCCTTGATCAAACTGTAATTTACAATGGCAAACAACACAAACTTCATTTTATTTATCTTGATAACATATTTTGAAAGCTACCTGACTTTTCTGAAGTTCCAAAAGTGAACATACTTCACTGTGTATTAATATGCATCACTTCACACTGTATCACCAAATAAATGAATCAATGAAACAGGACAGAAATAAACAACAGCTTTAGTTTGAACAATAAGCACAATGAAAACAATAGTTTAGCCAGGTTTTAACACCAGGGAGAGAGAGACGAGTACTAGAAAGGAGCCACAGCAAAATATTTTCCCATACAGCTACAAAAGTCCTGACAAGCAACAAAGTCCTCTTGTGCTACTGTGCAAATACTGTGCTTGCTTAAATTTAGCTTTTAAAATATATTACATTTCTAAAACAGGTGCCACTTTTCTGAAAATTTCCTCTGGAAGAGCGGCCACTTCCCTTGTATTCCCCTAGCTGCCCCACTGAATAAAAATAAAAACTTCCCAAATTTGCTTCATTTATATGATAAATAGTTGCTTTCATTTAAATTGTTTCACAAATTAATTTAGCAAATGAATCCGAAATCCAAAAGTGCAAGGTATTCTTAGCAAAAAGTCTGTTGCAAGCACCCAAGACCATTTTCCGCAATGCACATCATCGACCCATTTGTATTCAAATACTGCATTTCTGCCCGACAGCATTTGCAGACGTAGTGGTGAACGATACCTTCGAGACATCTAAGCAAATGATCTAGAATCATTGCATTGGAAAGGCAGACTCATAGGAAAGAAAATGCAATAAAAAGAGCTGATAACTTCTTGCTGCTTCTTCAGTTTCAGAATGAAAAACAGCACAAGCGTTAGGCTGGAAAAACCAAATACTATAAGATTGTCACGCTCTAAAAATGCCCTGCAGTGCATGTGTGTTTCAAAATATCAATTCCTTATCTTATCTGTAGATATGATTACCGGTAGATCTGTCATATCCTAATGTCATATCCTAATTTTTGGATCTGATGGCTGGATCGAAAACCTGTTGCTCTTTGTGAGTTAACAGAGACGTTGCTCTGAAATGTTTCTGCCACTGTCTGCCAATGGTGAGGTTGGCAGGTCAACCTAATATAAAATCAAAATGGAACATACACTAAGGATCAACCGGAAATCGCCCCGACATTCGCCTTGGCCAAGTATCACTTTTTGCAAGTATTCGCCTGACAAATACTTGGCAAGCAAATAGTTGCCTATAGCAATATAGCTATTCTGGACCTATCCTGGTTAACAGCAGAAGGAAACTTTGTTTAACCCTTTCATTAACAGTTTAATTTCTTTAAAGAAAAAAATTGTTGAAGCCAAAACTAAAGCAAATGGGATGCCTTTAGACACCTAAGCACATTTTAAAATAAAAATGTTACTGGTAATTAATTATATAATTATGGTATGACTCCATTTGGTGGTCAAAGGTCCCCATGAATCAATTTGGAGCAGTGCTCCAAAAATTGTTTAGCAATGCTTCTAAAATTTTGCAGCAGTTCACTTAAAATTTATTAGCAGTGCTCCAAAACTGTTGGGGTAGTTCTCCAAAAATTGTGTAGCAGTGCTCAAAACATTTTAGAGCAGTGCTCAAAACATACTGTAGCAGTGCTTCAAAAATATGGAGCAGTTCTCCAAACATTGTTAGCAGTGCTCCAAAAATTTTTGAGCAGTGCACCAAAAAATTTTTTGAGCAGTGCTCTCTCTCTCTCTCTCTCTCTCTCTCTCTCTCTCTCTCTCTCTCTCTCTCTCTCTCTCTCTCCCTCTCTCTCTCTGCTGGCACCAACATTCAAGTGAAAGAGGATTGTAATTAACCAATTTACTGAATAGAGATTTGGTATTAGATGTTTAAAAGATTGATGTACACCTATTTTAACAATGTGGTACCTGGTTCTTACTCGGAACTGCATCTACTTTCATCAAAGTACTCCAATTTTGTATCCGGTGAAAAATGTCTACCCGGTTGATCCCTAATATACACCACTCCAAGACTATCCTAAAGAGTACAATAAAATCTAAATATAATTACATAAATAAAAATACAACCAAGTACTTTATAGCCCTACTGTACTTGTAATTAATAAGCAATGGTCCTCGTTTGATAGCAATTTATTCCCAAAAATTTATATTCACCAAATATCATCAATGTAGGATGCAAACTTACATACAGTACTTAACACCTCTGAAATACATAATGGTCAGTTAGTGGAAATCAAAGTTACTGCGTATTGCAGTTTGGCACTTTTTTCACCCATTACTGGTATTTGTCACAGTGTCAACTCTGCACATGATACATGATGGACTATCGATCTCAGTTCAATTCTTCGGGTTGGAGATCCAAATTCTAAGCCTCATCAGTTGCATTTCCGCTGGTGGGGAGTGGAAGTTAAAATGGTTTGCATAATGTGTCAAGTTCTGCTGTGCCTTGACGTATTTGTGGCGATCATCTGTATTCTGCCACAATTCCACTGACATGAAGGTCAGGTCAAGATCACAATAAGTTCAAGATCAATCTAGCAGGGTCATGTTAGGGTTACGTTAAGGTCAAGTTCAATCTAATAAGGCCAGTTTTTTTATAGTCAGTGGGGGCGTTTTGGGGTCCGAACAGTGGCATGTCGTCTGCACAGCTGGAGGCTCTCCAAATTTACCAGACCAAATCGTACACTGACAGTCTGTCTTGTTCATAAAAAGGAGATCGTCCATTGCATTCAAAAGCGACGAGGGAGATGCTTCTAATAGATGGCTGCAGACAGGGTGCGGTGGCACACAGAATGAACCGCTGCCTGCCACGGTCAGTTGGTATTTATGTCCGAATGGCCTTGACATTGCTGGAAGACCTGTCTGGCGCACTCGCTGCGCTCACAATGTCATTTAGAATGCGCGAACATGGAGAGACAGGCAGGCGGGCGGGCTGACCCACCAACCGACCAACTAACTGGCGCAGACTGAGCGGCCGATATCTGATTGGCCTGTGCTAAGGTAAACGGACAAGGAATGCTATTTCCACTGGGGCAAATATTGATCTATACTCTGGAAAAGGCCAAAGGCCTTGAATTTCCTGTATAATTTTACTCTGAAGCAACTCAAACTCTAAACCTTGGGTATTGGAGTCTGCACATTGATTAGAGGACCGAAACATCTTCTACAAAAATGAATGGAGACGGAGAAAATTGCGTACAAGTTTTAAGAAAACACGTCGAGCCGCACACAAAAGAATGGCATGGTAAACTACTGGTCTGTCTTCCCTTATACCCATCGTTGAGTCACATCTTCTCTCCATCCTACCCCCACTCCAACTCACCATCATCAGTGTAACTCATCTTCAACCTTCTAGAAGTCATCAATAAGTCATCAAAACCCCCATGGACTCCTCATTGAGATCCTTTGATTGACAGATATGGGCTTCAGGTGTTAAATGTGTTGAAAACGGGCCCCAATCAATTATATTTACTGGTAGTGCTGAGGTTTGTTATCCTGTGCAAGAAGTTAAAGTTTAACCTTGGCCAAGAAGCAAAACTGAAGACATAAGGCAATGACACTGGGATGGGAATGGCTGATATGTGTTTATAGATGAAGTACTGTATATACAGCACTACCAATAAGTCACACAGTGGATGCACTGGGAATTGTGAACAGGGGCTAAATCCCATATCAGGCACCACAAGTGATGAAACCTATTTGTTGTGTAATGCAGTGCAAACCTATCCCATTACTGGTGCTGTCACTAAAATAGTTAATAGAATAGCTAATATGCTCATAAGGGTGACTACAACTGCCGGTTGACAAACTAAGCGCATTAGACTGTAATCTTACCTTGTTGCTCATAAAAATTTAATTAATTTTGGACAACTCAAAGAAGACTGACATGATAAAATCATGAACAGGTAGCATATTAATTACCAGTAATTGATAAGTGCATTAACTATTAAGAAGTGAAATTCAGTCACTGGTTGATTTTTCAAAAAAGCAGTGGGGAGGGGGAGTCAACTCCTGCCCCAAAACTCTACTTCCACTGGGGGGCTGGGGGTTGGAGGGGGTCTGACACAAAAATCAAAATTCATGTCTGGGGTTGGCCATCACCAGTGGGAAGTTAAAATACTGATCAACAAATCAAACACTGCATCAATTATCCTGACTAAAGTGCCACTAAATCAGATAAACTAGCAAGTCAAGGACTGTATACTGGGCTTTCCACAAAATAACATAACAGGTTTCAATGGGGTCGTGCAGAAAAGTTAGGCCAGCACAGCTGTCAGCTTTTTGTTCTGCTAGGAACTTAGAATTGCTATCCACACCACATCTCACCTTCTATCAACCATTAGTAATTCAAATCCGACTTCACAATGAAATGAATTGGCTCGACGACTATTTTACACAAATTCATCATCAAGCGACCGGCTGAGCCAATCAATACGAACAAACCGATTTTCGATAGCATCGTGATATCCGATAACATCTGCTACGCAAACATACAACAGTGCCGTATGGAAAAAGCAACTGCTAGACTACAGTCAAACACACTTAATGCTATATTCAACAGTGTGACATTCAGCAGCACTGACTGACATTACCTGGAGTCAAACAGCAGGGATAGCATGTGTGAACACTGACTCAGTTGTGTGGTATTATCAGATGTGAACAGGAGGATATAATAAATGTTTCATGCAATTAGTGTCATGATACTCTGTCAATTATACAAAAGTGTTAGATGGCGGTAAAACTACCTACCAAAAATTACATGTAAAGACTGTAATGTAATATTTAACTAGGCCTTGCTTTACATAAAGCTGTTGTAAGGCTTGTTAAGCTCAACAACATCTTTATATTATATTTTTCAAATTTCAATCATGGAACACAAATATCTCTGACTGCAGCTTTGCATTCAAGTTCAACAATGACCTTTTTAGAACTCTCACTTTAATACAAGTTAAATCAAATCTATCAATCAAATATCATCACTGTCTAAGTCAGGGGTGTCAAGACTTTTTGGGCGGTGGGCCAAATGACATGTCTTCCTTGTCCTTGCTGGCCAAATGCATAAATGCTTGTCAATATTATATTCCAAAATCTGAGCTATCTAAAAATCTGAAGTAAAATGACGAAAACATTAAATGGCCATATACTCATTACATTATTTACATTGATTTGATTACAAGTTATTGTTGTAACTATATATGACAAACCGTATTCTAGTCATGCCTAACAGAAGCAGTTACATTTCAAACTCTGTTAATGGCGAAGAACTGAAGATCAACTTGAAAACATATAAAGTTAGATGATGGCCGATGTAGACAGGGAAGCTGATGAGACGTGACATCAATTGCTTATTTTTCACTAGTTTAGCAATGTTTGGTCTTAAACCTGCAAATTTACCAAGGGTTTTGCTAACTAACACAAGTATGCTAGGTGAGTATATGGCTGCATATATTGAATATAAGTACACGTATATATTTTGACCATTTGACAAAGAATACATTTTAAAAAAGACTGTGTATCGTGTGGTTTGAAATGGATGCCCTTTTTGCGGCATTTCGAACTCCCTAGAATAAAATTGCGACAGAATATATCGACAATTCTAGAAAGATTTGACACAATGAAGATGGGGACACAAGAAAATGTGGTTTTAATTCATCTCATCACTCTTCTAAATGTTTGCATATCTATAGCTTGCTGTAGCAATAGTCCTTTCATAGGCTCACCATTTTGGCGCATTTCGAACGCTCTAGAATAAAATTGAGATGGAATATAGTGACAATCCTGGAATGATTTGATGCATTAAAGATGGGGACACAAGAAAATGTGGTTTTAATTCGTTTCAAACTCCTCTGAATTTTTGCATATCTATAGCTTGCTGTATCAATAGTCCTTCCATAGGCTCACCATTTTGTGGCATTTCGAATGCTCTAGAATAAAATTGAGATGGAATATAGTGACAATCCTGGAATGATTTGATGCATTAAAGATGGGGACACAAGAAAATGTGGTTTTAATTAGTTTCAAACTCCTCTGAATTTTTGCATATCTACTGTATAGTCCTTCCATAGACTAATGTCAAACAGGGAATCAATTTCATAATATTTTTGTTGTCTATGCAAGTAATGCAACTGTAGTAATCTCCCGCTGTTGATGTAGCGCGTAAATATTATGGTTCAGTCAACATCACCAAAGAAACTCAAAACCAAAAAAAGATTTACGCTCTTCCATTTATTTGTCACGCCTGAAAAACACAGGATGTACGATTCTACTTCAAAGCAATTTTTAAAATCCAAAAATATTCTGCAGACAATTGTAATGGTCACATGTGAGGTATTACTTAGACAGCGGTGATATATACTTTGTGCCCATCCATTACAATTGTCTGTTTTCAATTATATAAATGTGTATTCTTATTCATGACTCTTAAACAAAATGATATTTACAGTAAATATCCATGAGATATCATATTTCTTTCAATGTGTATAAATATTCTTTTAATGAGCTATGTATATATACATTATTTTTACATTAATCTGCATTTCTATAATTAATGATCAATACATTCTACTACATTCTACTACATAATCTTTGTCTATGCTTAAATGTTTTATGATGTTTCAGTCCAAATACACTTCTTTTTCTTCTTCTCATATAAGAAGCCTGCTCTTTTCACTAAAATACGGTACAGGAGAATTTAATTATCAGAAATTTGGTTGAAATGAAAACTCTGAGTTATGATGATCTACGCCTGCAGTTAATCAAACTGTTAATGCATTTCAACTTTTACTGCTCTGCAAGAAGTTTGAACATTTCCAACCAGAAAACATTATAATTTCCCAAAAGTAGTCACTCTATTGCTAGCAGACTGAGCACTTTAGCTAAACATTGTTTTCACATGGGCCCACTACTACATCCATCTCATTATATACGATATATATATATATATATATATATATATATATATATATATATATACAGGGTCCCCGAGAGAGGGGGCAGGGCAAATGCACAGGGGCCAAGGGCATATATATATATATATATATATATATATATATATATATATATATATATATATATATATATATATATATATATTGCATTTTCCCACAAAATGCTTTCTTTGATGAACAAAGTAATCAATGAATTAACCTGAGATGATATATGTGTCACATTGCACTGGTCAACAGTGAAAATGGTACTGACTTAAAAAGGACATACCCGGTAATCTGTAGTATTTTGGTGTTCTGAACATGAACATGACCATGAAATTTTTATATTGGCTCTCATTTTGAAGAAGACATTTCATATAGGTCATTTTCTATGCTTCACCTATACTATACAAAGGCCAGTCAAAGGTTGAGCATTAAAAACTTGTGGGATATCCAAAGTGCCTCCAGCAGTTGGAGCCTTTCTTCAGAAAGAAAGGTAATCTGGTATTCTATCCTGGTATTGAGGACCCTCATGAATGTCTTAGAAACCACTTATGACCCACAAGAATGGAGACCTTTTTAGACTCTTTGAAAATGAGCCTTTGTGACAATCATCTTCCATCTATCCTAGTAGTGCATGCTACCCACATGAAAGAGATGCACGATCAGTGGCGTATCCACGGGGGGAGGTTTTGGGGTTAAAACCCCCTTGGGCGGGGAAAATTTTTTTTTATGTATTCCCATGCAATTTTTATTTTTTGAGGCGATTTTTGGGGTGAAAACCCCCTTGGCGGTTATCGAGGAATTTTTTTTTCAAAACCCCCCCTTCAGGAAATCCTGGCTATGCCACTGCACACGATAACATGAAGCAATTACAGAATTCCATGGAGTGTAACAAACTTGTACAGCTGGCACCTCCATGGTGATTTGAAGGTAGCAACCATTTTAATGGGACTGCAGCAGGGATATACAAAATACAAGTGTTTCTTATGTAAGTTGGATAGCTGAACAAGGGAAATGCATTAGTTGCAAAAAAATTGACTCAGAGAAAATATAGCAGTTAGAAAGAATATCCAGCACACAACTCTGATAGAGGCTGACAAAAGCCTGCTACCACCCATTCACATCAAACTAGGTTTGAAGAAGAACTTTGTGAAGGCCATGGGTCACACTTTGCCAGTTTTCCAATACCTGCATGAAAAAGTCCATTGACTCAACGAGGCAAAGATTAAAGAAAGAGTGTTTGTGGGTCCTCAGATTTGAGAGCTGTTCAAAGATTTGCTGCAGGGTGAATTGAAACAAGCACACAATGCTTTTCATGTTGTGTCTATAAACTTTCTCAGTATTGTTAGGGCAGAAAACTACAAGGAGCTAGTACAAGACCTGCTGGCATATCAGAAACTTGGCTGCAATATGTCTCTAAAGATCCGCTTCCTTCATTCACATCTGGATTTCTTTCCTGACAACTTTGGTATGGTTAGTGATGAACATGGCAAATATATTCATTAAGAAATCGCACCAATGGAGCAAAGATACTGGGAGAATGGTCCACTACCATGATGGTTGAATACTGCCAGACACTACCTCGAGAGGCTCTCGAACAGCTGTATAAGAGACAGGCAAAGAATTAAGACATAGTCTATTACTTTATTTGTACATGCATTAACCATAGGCCTCTTATTACTATTGCCATTCATTAATGTAATAAACAATAGTTGCAGATTACATAAAACTAGAACCAATTCTGCATTTTTGTCATATTCCCGTTCAGCACATAAAATTTAATAAGAAATGACTAATTTCATTTCAGTAACATCACTTTTGTAAAAAAATTGTTGTTCAGTGTTGTTAAGCAGCCATACAATAAAATAGTATACAGAAAACAGCATCAGTCAATTTATAACACCACTCGAGACATTCTTATTGGTCTCAGTCTCACCCAATGTTTCAGGGCTGCAAGAAATTGAAATCATGGTACTACAAGTCATAACTCAAACAGATCCACAAAAATAAAACCAAAAGTTATTAAATCGCCATTCGTGAAAACTCAACAAAAACATTTAAAGAAATATTGTTACTCCCAAAAATCAATGCAAACAATCATTAGCAAAATAAAACCGTAATAACTGGGCCGGGACCGACGAGTCTCTTCTCCACCCGGTTACCCCACCCACCCCAACCCACTGCCGGCGGGAGTAGAACTACGAGGCACATCGTCCGACCCGAAGTCACGCCCAAATAGGTCTGGGTTGACTCAAGCATTTCGTTTTATATTTGTATTTTATATTTATTCGTAAAACTTGAGTATTTCGAAAATAATTTCAATTCAGCGTCAAACATTTGAACAAGATAAGATAATACCTGCGAATTAATCCACGAACGCCTATCGTTAGTTTAACACACGGAATGCCATTTTACACGGTTTAATAATCTATTAAGAAATTAAATATTAGTTAAATATATATTATATAAATAAATAATAGAATGAGACTGCCTTCCTTATTTACGAAACCAGACCTTGACGCCGTTCATCATCATCATCATCACTGCCACCATCGATCGCCGTCGTCTCAGCCAATCACAGCGGACGATGCTTCGGCCAACCAGAGCGCAGTTTCTTAATTCTTTTCCCTCTTATCAATCAATCAAAACAAATCAAAACAGTTTATTCATCAATAATGTAAGGATACAGATTACAGACAGATATCTTATACATACGGATCTTACAATCGCATAGTTGGCCTCGCATAGTTATATAGAAGAAAATTAATGAGGCTAATCTGACTTGGCCAACTTATTTTCTGACTTACAAACAGACATTATGAGAAATAGGTTGATCTAAGGGAAAATTCTCGCGCATTATTGGTTAACCCAGTTGTAGGGGAGGAGGGGGCTAGTTGTCTCAGGGTCATGTTGTCTCACAGTTATGTTATGCTCACATTCGTGATCTACGTCGCCTTCGCCCCTACCTTGATATTAAAACTGCTTCCACTATTGCCACTTCAATAGTTCACTCTAAGTTAGACTACTGCAACTCACTGTTTCACAATCTTCCAAAGGCTTCCATATGTAAACTCCAATCGATTCAAAATGCCTTAGCTCGTGCAGTAACTAAATCGCCTAAATTTTGCCACATTACACCATTACTCAAATCTCTCCACTGGCTCAAGATAACAGAACGCATTGAATATAAAATAATATCGATGACTTATAACTCACTCCATACATCAAAACCAGTCTACCTAAGAAATCTGATAATTCCACAACAACCTGGATCTACTAGATCCTCTTCTCATGTAACTCTCCTTCGACCTCTGAATCAATCATCTCTCAAAATTTGCAATCGTGCTTTTTCATATGCGGCACCTGAGCTTTGGAACTCAATTCCAATATCCCTTCGTTGTCTACATCAAAGCCAAATAACAAACTCTGAGTCACAATTTTCTCCCCTTCTTGCAACATCTCCTCATGTTTTTCTTTCCAAACTAAAATCATTTCTCTTTATAAAATCATTTCCTCCATAGCTATAGCGTCCTGCCCACTCGCCCTTTTGATTAAATGACCCGGCATGAATGACCCACCTTTGGCTATAGCTACTTCATTTGAGATTGAGCGCATAGGAATAAGGAGCTACTTCGGTGCATCTTTTGGAAGCGCTTTAGAAATTAACGAGATTTTACTTACTTACAGTTCCTCTAGCAAAACTTATTAGCTCTATGTTGGTTTGACGTCATCAGAAAGTGTGCACTCATCAATCGGAAGTCAATGATTAACGATTTGTCCAAGTTTAATAAAAGGTAAGTTTGTAGTAAAAATGTCATCTTTTTTCCATCCCTAAAGCATCTTTTCGCAGATCATTGATTTTTGTGCTATGGCTGAACGTCTTGGTGCAGACAAATGGGTTTTACACCGTTTTTATCAGTGATTAATCCAGAATCAAGTTTTCAATGCGTTGATGCTTCGCGCCAGTGGTAGCTAGAGTTATTGGTGCTTGAGTTGTAAAGTGCTTAATAGGGCATGTTGTCACATGCTTGAGACAACATACCCCAGTATGTGACAACATGCCCCGCACTTTATGTGACATTCTATTACATTCAAACATATTTTGTATTTGATTTGCAGCATTATCATGAGGAATAGGGTCAGAAAAACTAACAGAGGACTATTCTAAAGACCAGTTGCAGATGGCCATTGCAGCAGTACTTCAGTCTAACCAAAGTCTCAGGGAATCAGCTCGTGTCAATGGTGTGAATTACAAAACACTCGGTCGCTATGTAAAATTGTATCAATCAAAAGGAAACTTGGATTGTGTTGGTTATAAGGGTGTTCGGCAGATATTCAATGATGACCTTGAAATATTGCTTGTGGACTACATAAAGAAGGCAGCACAGATTTATCACGGCCTGACTCCTCTCAACATCCGTGAACTTGCATTTAAATTGGCGAGTCAAAACAACTTGCAAATTCCACCAATGCAGCAACAGGGCACCCTAAAGCAACTGGTTGGATGACCTCTGAGAACTTTCTGGAATTCATGAAGCACTTTGAACTGCACACAAAACCTACTGCCGACCATCCTATATTGCTCATACTAGACAATCATTCATCACATATATCAATAGATGTCTTGGACTATGCTAAGGATCATTATATCACTATTTTATCATTCCCCCCTCACTGTTCCCATGCACTTCAACCTCTTGATCGATCTGTGTTTGGTCCTTTAAAAACATATATTAATCAGGCAATGGATAATTGGATGAGGGATCCACAAAATGCCAACAAATCCATGACAGTCCATGTGCTTCCATCAATGGTTTCTTATGCTTTTCCAAAAGCATTCACTCCAGCAAATATTACGTCTGGCTTTCGTTGCACTGGAATATATCCGTTTGATCGTAGCATCTTCACAGATATTGATTTCATGCCATCACTTGTCAGTGATCGTCCACTTTTACCAAATGATGATCGTAAGACTGTGGTCAGTCAGTTGGAAGCGGAGAAAGACGCTACATAGCTACACCTGAAACATATCACACAGTGCAGTCATTAGTTGTGTCGCCAGAGGAGATTCGGCCATTTCCAAGAGCTACTGTCCGTGATAAGTCAAAGAAACCCAGGAAAGTTGGAAAATCAGCTGTGTATACTGACACGCCCGTGAAGAATGAGGTTGCAAATCAGACCCTAAAGAAAACCCTGAAGTCCAGAATAAAAACAAAAAACAGTGACAAAGGAGCAAGAAGAAACTTAATGAAGAAATTCAGAGCGAAAGAGAATCAATTGAAGATCAGCAAAGATGGCTCAAGTGATGTCTCAGATGAGGAGTTATTTCAGGAAATGGAGCAAGAATTGGAGAAGTCAGATGAAGATGTCTCTGATGGAGGATCATATGAGAATTCCTATCCAAGTGTCAAAAAGCTTCATGTGAATGATCACATTCTTGTTAAATTCACAGGTATTTTCGCAAAGTTTTACTTTGTATTGAACTAAAAATGTTTATGTTTTGTTAATAGGCATTCATGATTTACTGCCATATTTTATTGTCTACTAGAACAAGTCACAATTCATATTATCTTAGTCTGTCAAAAAGTGTCAAACTATTTATGAAGTGTATTTATTTGTTGATGATTTGCCTACATTACAATAACGTGCTTTTGGTGACTTTGCCTACATTACAATAACGTGCTTTTGGTGACTTTGCCTACATTACAATAACGTGCTTTTGGTGACTATTATATTGCTTAACAAATCTAATATCTTATTAACATCGTGTGCTTACATAACAGGCCTATAGCTGGGCCCTTGCATAGGAATGATTTTTAAATTTGTTTGGCCTATTACTTACAGCATGTTGTAAAATAAGTTTAATTAAATGGCTGAAAATAAGTAGGTAAATGATTTGATTGCTTTGCATCAGTATCTTTCTATTTCTGTCAACTCTGTAGGGAAAAGAAGTGAAAAATTTTATGTTGGAATGATTTTGGAAATAAAGAAAAATGAAGTCAGAACCAAATTCATGTATCGCATCCCATCAAAGCAGGACTTCGTATTTGTATTCAGAGAAGATGACGAATCGTGGGAGCATGATGCTGATGACATTGTTATGAAACTGCCTATGCCAGTTCCTGTTGGTGGGACTGCAAGAAGTAGCAAACAGTTTAAATTTAATTCTGTGCTGTTGCACAGATTTGGTAGTGACATTGAGTAGGCCAAGGAATCTTAATACCGGTACTTTGATTTGCAATAAAGCAGCATGCTGTAGGACCTACTATGTCTATCAGTGTTTATTCTAGGCCTTCTTAGGGGGGGAATTTTCCCCCCAAAGTTTGAAATCCCCCCCAAATTTCTTTTTATGTTGGCTGGGGAATGGAAATTTCTCCCCAAACATGTGGAAACTCAAACCTTGTCCCCCCCCCAAACATTTCAAAATCCCCCCAATGTCAAGGGGGCTAGAATAAACACTGTATAATGTCTATAACACTTTGTTGACTGCTTCATTTATTGATGTGACAACATACCCCATGCCATGAGACAACATGCCCTGGGTTGGGGCAAGTTGTCACACTCCAGCGGCCTGCTTTTCGAAAATTCTAATAAATAGTAAACATAAATATTTTCCATATTCCTTTTTATCGTATGTAAAGGAATGTTTTATCTAGCCAATGAATATTTTACTTTGTGAATAGCTTCATATTTGACCTCAGTGTAGACCGCACAGTGAAAATTGAGACAACTAGCCCCCTCCTCCCCTACAATGTACAGTAAGACAGTAGAGTAAAACGGTGTTCAATTTAGTTAAGGAAAAGCGTAATGATTGTACTAATTAACTTCAGGAATGTTAGTATTATAGATTAATATCCATAAATGAGATACGGTTATTTAACATATACATATAGTATTGTTAATTTATTTTGTTGGCCGGGTTAAGAGGTGGCTTTTTATAGCCTTTTTGAAGTGGTGCCAAATTGCCAATATGTTTAATGCTTTGCAGTTTGCAAGTCACTCAGAGGGTATAGGCAGGGTGCGATTTGTGACCTGGAGCAGTGTGGAGGGATATGTCGAGCTTGGGGCAGGGAGGCTGTAAGCCGTACAGCCTCCCTGCTTGGGGGGATGTAGTTGTTGGGAAAGTGTAGCAGTGGGGGATGTAGTGGTGAGGGATGTAGCAGTAGGGGGATGCAGTTAATTGGGCAGTGGGGGAATCCCTCTTCCAGTGTTTATTCTAGGCCTGTTGGGAGGAATTCCCAATTCCCCAAAGTTTTAAAATTCCCCCCAAAAATTTGTATATGTCAATTGGCTTGGGGATGGAAATTTCCCCCCAAAAGCGTGGAGAGAAATTATCTTGTCCCCCAAGCATTTCAAACTCACCCCCCCTCCAATGTCAAGGTGGCTAGAATAAACACTGCCCTCTCCCCCCTACAAATCGCGCCCTGGGTATATAGGCTATTCCAAAGTCGGCACTACAGAAGTGTCCGGCCACTACCAATTGACTCTGCATAAATGGTCTTGTCCACAAATGACGTAACGCGCCTATAGGGGAGGGGTCCGAACATTTGTTACGAAGCTAGTGTGACGTCGAGGGGGTTTCCGTAAATGTGACGTACGTTACGCTACACAAAATGTTTAAGTGCACGACCTTTTTATTTTTTGCTTGTCATGGTATTTGGAGAGGAAAAAATAGAGTTAAGGGTGAATGAAGGATGAATGGCCTTTTTTTCTTGTCAAGACTTTTCGGAGGACGAAAAGGGGGTCGGTCCGTTGTTACGTCATACTTTAGGGGGTCTGACTTTTTGTTACGTCGCGTTACGTAGGGGTGTGTGTCAAAAACGTGCCAAAATCGCGTTATGTCATTTATGGACGACCCCAATGACACACCCCCACTTCAGAGGCCTACTAAGATTATAGCATTTAAATTGGGCAATTTTTGATCCTTTCCCTCTTGTCAACAAATGTTAATCTTCAATGACCCTCTATAATCGTGTTTTTTAAAACTTTTGAAACCCCTAAGATCAGTGTCGGATCCCCTAACAAGTTTTGCAGACTATTATTTTTTTGTGCGGTGATGACCTTCCGTCCTTTTTTGCTCATCAAGTGTCAAAATGATTACTTTTTTTCTTTGTTGTAATAAATACAGTAGTAGGGGGCTGTCCATTAATTATGTTAACAATTTTGGGGCAATTTTTGACCCCCTTTCCCTTGTCAACAACTGTCAACTTTCACTTAACCCCCCTATAATTACGTCAAAAACTTTTGACCCCTCAGATCAATGACAGGTCCCAATAACAAGGTTATTATTTTTTGTGTTGATGACCATTTTCCCTTTTTTTCTCATCGAATGTCTAAATGTGATGGTGATGGCCTTAAATTTTGCCATGCTGTTTTCCATTGTAATAAGTATAGTATTCCATGAAATTTCCTAGTTTTTGATTATTTGTAAAAGTGAAATTAATTGTTGACGTCAACTTCTCTTGACCCCTCCCTCTGTCAACAACTGTCAAACTTTTCAACCTCCCTAAATTGCTGGCATAATTAATGGACAGCCCCTTGATTGAATTTATATTTCAACAGTAAAAACACGTAATTTTTCTGAATCTCTCTGGACCATATTACTAGGGAACGTAAAACTGAAGAAACTAAGTAGAAAAAAGCTAGCTGACTTTATCTCGTCAACAAAAGAGGAATAAAAATTATAATTACGAAACAGCTGGCGATTTATAACATGTTCACAGTTTTCGAAAAATCTTGATTTTTAGAGGGTGTTCTGGATTTGTAAAATCATGAAAGACAAAGGGGGACCAAGGAAGATGCTACTGGACTCAGTGGACTGGATGATGAAAACAGATGCACAGCGTCACAAGACTATGCTGAAATAAAAAAAAGAAGCAAGATGCAGAGAAGAATGGAAACAATGGAGCTCTGAATCTGTCCCAGGACAGAGAACATAATAAAACCAATAGTGCTATATAATTTATAATGAAGAGCGAGGAACCAGCGTCGCAGCATAGGTCGCTCTTTGCTCTAATGGAGAATCGTCTGATAAATTGATAATCGAGTAAAATAAAGGAAGTTCTTTATTGAATATTTTTCGTGAAACTTCACTGTATTTTCAAATAAATCGATCGGATTTTTCGATTCGCACCGACTGATTCGAAGGAGCGTGGCGATCATGGCCGAATCGAGCAAGCACAAGCCCGCAAAGCCGCATTACTACCGGACAGAGCTTAACAAGGCCGAGTGGGAAGTACCCGAACGGTACCAGAACCTGAGTCCGGTTGGGTCGGGAGCCTACGGCCAGGTCTGGTAAGCAGATCATTCGGTGTTTCTCTCCTTCCAGTTTCATTTTGGTGTATGGTTGATGCTGTGCAATGCCCTTGTCGGCCTGATAGCCTAGCCTGTATTTGGACCTGGTTCTTATGCTATTAGGATTAGCTGATTCATCAGTGCATTACGTAATGGCACTATAGAAGTTAATAATAGTATCGGATTTAGAGTTACTGATCATTGCGTGCAACGACATTCTCTATTTTGCAGTGGCGGTTCCAGGAATTCTTGGTGGGGGGATGAAAAATTTTTTTATAGGAAGTTGGTGTTGGGGATGCAAAGTGAAGAAAAAAAAAAAAAGAAAAGAGAAAAAAGGTTATTGTTTGCCCACTAAATGTTAATAAACTTTGCAAAAAAGGTCGAAAAGCTTTAAAAAAAGAAGGTAATTTGCAGATTTTCACTAAATTTTTGTAAAACTCACCGGAATATAGGTTGACAAGCAAAAAAGGTCATCCGGAACCCCGGTGGGGGGATGCATCCCCAGTCATCAACATGGTGGAACCGCCACTTGTATTTTGACTGATTTTTTTTGTAGGCTTTGTGTTTTGATAGACTTTTTCCTGGAGTAATGCTCCCATTGGGCTATATGAGCTCTGTAAACTAACAAAATCTTGTGCACTTTTTTGCTCAGTTAAAGCGCTTCAAGGATTGAGGAAGGTTTGAGGCTCAGGCAGTAATACCAATGACTAAAGAGCTATTATTTCAAAGCTAAAAATACAACAGCCATAGTTTTCAAAACTGAAAATAGATTGTATATCATGACTGATGCTGAAACAAACTTACAGATTGATGAATGAACAGCAAAAGTAAAAAGTGTAACTCAACATGTTTTCAGAGTGCTGATAGTAATTATTGGAAGTTCCATGTAATGTGAAAATAAAAATTATGACCATTTAATTTTATTTTAAAACTGATTACGAATAAATTTAATTTTAAAACTAACGACGAATAAAGTTTGGGTGGAATTTCCAGGAACCGTAAAATTGTTGATCTTTGGCTTCCAGTCAGAAATTGACTGACAGAATCTACCGGGTACTTGATTGGTGTATTCCATCACAGAAGGTAGTTGTAAAGGCTTGTTATGCTCATAAATGGGTTCTGGTGTGCCATTTAATGGTTTCAAATTAAAATAGTTGAAGTACAATTTGAAGACCAGTCCTTAAATTAAGAAGAATGTAGTTTTGTTAAAATCAAATCAATGAAAAACTTGATTAGTTATTCTCTATGCAGTTGATATGTTTAAGCATCCTTGTAGTTAGTTAGTTAGTTAGTTAGTTATTAAGCCAATTTATATAGCGCTATAGTCATAGCAGGCCAAGATCAAGTGCGCTTTACACATTGCACTTAAATGAGATATTGAACAAGTGCATTGTTTTGACTCCATATGTGAATTATTGATAAAAATTTATAGAAATCTTTGATTACTTGTTTTATTTATGGATTTCCAAGTGTATTTCTACATTTATTGAACTAGATATGCACATTTTTTACTGAGTTTAATATATTTTCATAAGGCTGAAATGGATCAGAGCCTAGAGGGCATGAGGGGGCATGCTGCCCTGGGCGCTGTCCTGGAGGTGCCAGAAACCACAGTTGATTTTTTTCACGGCGGCATTGCCAGTATGACAAGGAAAAAAGGTCATTCTGCAACTACTTCTCATTCTTTCACCACTTTACTCCTGCATTCCTGCAACATCATGAGAAGTAAAGTGTGATAAGCAAAAAAAAACATCATCACTGGTTTTGAAGCTTTTAGAGGCCAAAAATACTCTAGCTACGGCTCTGGAATGGATTCAAGCGGTGATTGCCTGCGAATGTGTTTTCTTGGATAATCTTTTGGCCACTATTTTTGCATGAAAGACCTTCACAAGACTTGATTTGAAATTGGGTTTTTTATCTGATTATTTGAGTTGCAAATTTCTGGTTGGATTGAAGTTGTGGTCACTTTGCTTATTATGCAGCACTAGTTTGTTTTGTTTGTGTGGAATGATGATTGATTGTGACCACCTACTCATCTGTTATGTTGTAAGGAATACAATGTCATATGATATCTTAACCCATTTATTGAGAATTCTTTAAAGTTCCTGCAGATAGATATCATAATATATGTGAGGGACCTGCATCAGTAGGAATTTGCCAGTTTATTGATAGGTAACCTAGCAACCTAGCAACAAAGTCGCTACTGTACAGAAAATACACTGATAAGGAGCTTAACCCTAAAACCACTAGAACCAAGTATGCTCGTTCAAATTGCATATGGTTGCAAAGTATTTGGTGGTTAAAGGTTAAACACTTGGAGAAGCTCTTGGCATGGCAATGGTATCGTTAGGCATTTTCTGTCATTGCAACCATTGCCTTACTGTTAAAACTTTTTTATGATCTGTTTTTGTCTACAGAAATGCTTGTTAGAGAACGCTCTTCACTAGATTCCAAACATTCTTATGCATGTGGAAGTGTTTAACCCTTTCTCTGCGTTGAATGGTGTCTATGATGTATATAAATAGCCGTGCTCATCAACTTGTCTCTTAAGGGGTTAAGGGCTATGTTATTACATTACTGGGTGCTTGTAATACTGCACTGGGTTGAATGAATGCTTGTGTTATGGGAAAAGAGTGTTTTTTGAAATTGTTTTCTACTTATAAGACCATAAGCCTGTAGACAACAATTTCATTTTCCAGATAAAGTATTTCTTGTCCTAATTAACCCTCCTTCCAATTTTTATTGTTGCTGATCTTTTGACCTTTGTCCTTCCCAAAGCTATTATGGACTGTGGCTGTTGCTAAATTATTTATGCAGCAAAGTGTTAAGGTATAATTTTCTGTCTGTCTTTTGTAATTATTATTCAGTACAGTGATTCAGAATTTGAAACATTTTTGACCTGTGAATTGTTTTTGGTAAGTTAAAGGGCAGTCACTTCCAGGTTTTCTGTGACTATGTGAGTATGGCACACATAATTTGGCAGTTACAGATTTTTTGGAGTATCCTGTTCTATTTGCTGAATAGTTGAGATAATGAGCCTGAGTGAACAGTGGGGGGGAGTGCAAAAGTTGTGATTAAACGAGAGAATCCTGTTGACCCTTTATCGGCCACATTGCATAATCACAGGATAGTAGTGAGATGTTAAGCGTATCCTTTGTTTTAGCCTTGAGTATAGGAAGTACGAACAGTTTTTGATACCTATTCAAGATAGAGTATATGTGTGTGTGATGTATTTGTGTGTAATTTATGTATTTTTATGTAATTTTTGTATTTGTGTGTAATTTATGTATTTTTATGTAATTTATGTATTTGTGTGTAATTTATGTATTTGTGTGTAATTTATGTACTGTGTTTATGCATGCGTGCACATGTTTATGTAATATATGTATTTGTGCACGTGTGTGTGCGTGCGTGTCTGTCACTGAGTATCACTGTCTGGTGCCTTGATTGTAGACATGTACAATACTTGTTTATGATTGTATTGTCATTATGATTTTCAGAAACATGAACCCTGTGATCTGGTGCTCAGGTGCATTTTTCTTTATTTATAAGTCGTAGTTATTATAGCTGCAGGCACAAATGCATTGTTTTTGTTTTTATATGAACTGTACTTCTGTATATCTCAGGTTTTTAGATTTTCAGGTCAGAATGAGTGCTGAGTAAGAGAGTTAGTTAGAGCTGAGTCAGATTGTTCTTGGGATTTGGCAGTACACTTAGTGCAGATGTGGAGGCTTACTTCTGGCAGGTCTATAATGCCAAACACATTTGCAATCATAGGTCGTTTGGGTCTTATGCTTTAGTTTGTTTTTGAAATTTGTTTCCATGATGGTCGTTTTTGCATTGACCTTGTCATAAAAGTAAAAACTGAAAGACAATGATCCGTGATATTGAAATGTAATAGAATATTTGTATAGGGCCTCTTCTGAAGAATCACTCAGAAGCATTCCCACTTCAATTACTGCATATTGATAAAAGAGATGAGTTTTAGGTGTTTGAGAAAGAGGACCATAGAATCAGCAGTTGCTAAATTAGGTATGCTAGGGTCAAGAGCATTCTATAGGATATATAGGGCAACTGACTCAAAACCTGGTATCAGGAATATCAAGGGCAATGCTTGGGGCACCCTGAGTTACACTTATGGAAATCCTTTGAAAAAATATTGCTATGTTGATAGCCTGTGTAATGATCCCTTTTCACGTGTATTTTATATAATGAATGTGAATGGCAATTTCTTGTGTTTTGAATCAGGTTCTAATCCTAAAGTATCTTTCAGAATAAGTCACTCTCTTGTTGCTTGTATTATTTTTGCTTGTATTATTTTTGCTATTTCCTTAAAAGCTATGTTTTACTTTTTTCCGTTTTCAGCAGTGAGTCTAATAATTCTTCAATCGTGTCACCAGCAAATATGTTGCATGGATATTTCACCTTTCTTCTAGCCTTTAAAATTTACTAAGGCCTTCACTGAAAAAATAAATAAGCACTGGTGTCCTTTCATTTACTTTTGCATAGCCACCATACTATGGCCCATGGGCCTTGTCTGGCCCATGTGACCAGTCTATCAGGCCCACCACCTAAATTTCTAAATTTGCTATTAAACCTAGGTGTCATAGCACTATCTTTTTGCTAAAATTGCTTGTTCGATAACCTTTTGGTAATTAAATGTGTTGATTCTTTCTCTTTTAGTGTGATTCTTTCTCTTTTAGTGTGCTTTGCACACTACTTTGCCCATGACTAACGTGGAATGCTAAACTTTTTTCTTTTTCCCAGACCTTCCATTCTGGCCTACAAGTATTGAACAGACTTTTGTGCAGCCTGCACTCGTTATTTTTTAAGTTTTTGGGCCCACCATCAAACAGTTTTTTACCTCTGGTTTAGTAATATTTATAAAATGAAAAATTTGTTCAGTTTTATAGTTTATATAGCTGAGTTTATTTTTCTCATTTAAGGCTATTTATTGTCAATTCTTGGAAATATTGTAATAGTAATGGTATGCTTCTGTGTTTTTTGTTTCTTTAAATAGAGACTTTTAAAGTTAATGTGACTTATTCTGCTTTGCAATTCCGTGTTAGTCACCTAGTTATTTGCTGACTGGCTGGCTCTATTTGACTGGCTGGCTCTATTTAACACTGCTGCAATTGAGGTTCTAGTTGGATGTTAGAGCTGTCCTGGACATTGGTTACTTCAGTCATTTTGCTTGGCATCCGGGTGTTCACGGAAGATAGACAGAACAAACAATTATCATTGCTCAAATTAAATACCCAGTAATGTTCTTGCTTTGTCGTTTTCATTCATCTTGTCCTTCAGTTTCCTGTCAAGTTCTCTAAATAGGTTGATGAATGTGCTGAAAATAGAGCCTTTTTGAGTATTTTGGATGCTGCTGCCTTATATATGGTAGCAAAATATGCTTAAAATGTAATATTATGTCTTACAGTGGTATTTCTTTACTATGTTTTTATTGAGTGTGTGTGTGTGTGTGTGTGTGTGTCTGTATCTGAGATTTGGTGACTGTATGACAATTGCTTTGCTTGACTCATTTTAAAGTTTGAATTGAAAATCCTGAATTTTTTTGTAATCAAGCTGATGTAAATTGGAACCAGTATTGCTACATACAGTGACCCTGGGGAGGGCTGTCTTAGAGTAATAAATTGATTAAATTGGACTTCACTTTGCAAGAATTTGTCGTAATGGGGATTAACCAGGTCATCTGACTGTATTTGAAGTGCAAAAACCTGAAAAGAACTGTTCTTAATGGTAGTCTTAGCATGTTTCTTAATTTTTGCTGCCTAATAATAGTGACTGTGCTATATTTGTATAGATATGTTTTGTTCTTCTTCCAGTGCAGTAGAAGTTTGTTATAACAGACTTGTTGAGAGAATGCATGCATGTATGTAGAACTGTTGTTACTGCAATGCAACGTGTGGGTCATATATATTTGTGAAAATATGCTTTTCCTTTTGTAGTTCAGCAAATGATAAAGAAAGAGGAATCAAGGTGGCGATTAAGAAGTTAGCGCGCCCCTTTCAGTCCCCGATTCACGCTAAACGAGGATACCGCGAAATTCGTCTGCTGAAGCACATGCATCACGAAAACGTAGGGCAACAAAATTTGCAACCATATGTGCCATAATGCTGAGTTTATTTTTCTCATTTAAGGCTATTTATTGTCAATTCTTGGAAATATTGTAATTGATGAATTTATTTCTAGAATGGTGATTTTAGTATTCAGTTATTTGCTTAAATTGTAGGCCTGTGATCCACTGAATGTGTACAATTTCTATAACAAACAAGATATAGTAAACTTGATTTAGTTATCGTGAGCTAAATTATGCTTGGCATAGATATGTTAAACATTACCGGGTAATTGAAAATGTTTACATTTTGCAGTTTTATGTGAATTGATAATCAGCTTGTTGATTCAAAGCTGTTTACTTATTGACAGAATTGTGAAATTGATATATTTTTCACGTTTTTCATTTTCCCAGTGTTTTCACGAATGCCAGGTCTTTTGAGAATGTTGAAAATGTGAGCTTTTCCAGTTGTGTGCATGTCCATCTGTGTTAATTCTTTTGTAATTTCGATAACGCTAGCAGCACATATGCTATTGGCATATGTCCCTCAGTTACTGAGGTGTTTTTCTGTCAGGTGCAACAAATTGATTTTGTCCAGACCTCTATGTTATCCGACTACCTCAGAGGAGGGGATAATTAGAAGCATTCAAGGGATGGGAATGAATTGTCTGTCTGCTGGCATTAATTCGTTTTCTGCCAATGGCATTTTGTACATGTATGTTTTGGTGTTGTTTGCTATTGGCTATTGGCAGGTAATTGGTTTGCTTGATGTATTTACGCCAACAACAAGTTTGAAAGATTTCGAGGACATGTAAGTCCTGGTACATTACAGTAAAAATCGAATTAAAATCTCTTGTTATATAACAAGCACTGAAGACACATTGTGTAATGAACCTCATAAGCACTGACTGGTTAAATTAAAAGATTTTGGACTGCTATGTGGCTACTTACCAGGTGATTCTCATTTGGGTAAGCCTACTGGGTAAATTCATATATGATGATCATAACCATTAAGTAATGACTGAGACTCATTGCCATCATCATGCATCATCATATTTGTCGTTGTCAACTTCATTATTATTGTCATCACCATCATCATCAATTTCATCATTAAGTCATGGGATGAGTGCATGGTACATATAATCTTTTTACATAATATAGCACATAGGTTTCTATGCTGATTTCCAAATTTATTTATATTGTTGAAAGTAGAAATGGAATGTTAAGAAATATTTGATTGCAATAGGTGTTTGTGATAGAGTAAGTAGTGAGAAGAACATTTATTTATCTGGAGCTTTCAGGTTTTAAACAATTATTAAAAATTTTTTAGCTACATGGTGACACATTTAATGGGCGCCGACTTGAACAACATTGTCAAGACACAGCGATTGAGTGACGATCATGTTCAGTTTCTTGTCTACCAGATTCTTCGTGGATTGAAGGTTTGTTCTTAGATTTTGTGATTTCATTTTCCAAAGTGATTGGTAGTTCATCAGTATTGGTGGTGCCCTTATAAGTGGCATCAAAGCTCAAAGTTTCACCAGACTCACTGACAGAGACAAAGAAGGGTTGCAGTTATGCTCTTTATTTTCCACTTTGGAAATTTGATTAAGCAGTCAACAGGAAGTGCTGTGACAGTGAAGCACTTATGCAACTGTTACTTGCATTGTAAATATTAGTGTAACGTGATGTAGTGTAATATGAGACTTATATAGCGCACCTCTTATGTTTCTACTCAGAGGTGCTCCCGGCTTTAGAGTCACTTGATAGGAAGATGGGACTATAGGGTAATCTTTGCAATGAATTCAGTGTGGGAGTTAGAAATGAGGCTTGAGTAGATGGAGACAAACCATTCCAGAGGGAGGGTCCATATTTCTCTGAATGCATAATTTAGACCAGTGGCAGCCTGCCGGCTACTAATTGGTGGCCAGCAGGGCATCTTTCTAAATAAATTATATTGGTCCTATTTATGCATACAATATTGAGTCACGAGTAAGACTTTTAGTTCCTGTGCTTAATTTAGTAAACTAGCTTTTAACAGCTGTTTAATTGCGACCATTACTAATTACTTGACTGCAGTGATTGTTGCTACTGCTGAAATCAGTGTACAAAAGGCAGCAAAAGCACGTGGGCTCCCCATGCTGATTAAAATTTATAATGGTCTCCTTGTAACAAAAAGTTGGCCAACCCTTATTTAGACATTTAAGGTTACTGACTTACTATTGGCTATCAAATAACCTTTCCAGGAAATTCAGAATCAGTCATTGTAAAGCATCAAAGCAAAAATTAAGCAGGATCCGAACGTTGTAAGAGTTGATGAAGGTTTTAATAATATGAACATATTTTTTTACATTTTAGTACATTCACTCGGCTGGAATTATTCATCGGGTAAGTTATTGATATGTGAATTAATCAGACAAAATTGAGAATAGTTAGTTAGCATACTTGTAGTTAGCATTTTGTTTGAGCTTTAATTAAGGTAAGTTTCTTTTAAATTTTTTAATTGATTTTTGATGAGTTTTTTTTTACTGTTGCAGGACTTGAAGCCAAGCAATATTGCTGTAAATGAAGACTGTGAACTGAAGGTATTGTTGAAACTGCCTGGCTGTTGTTTAATTATAGTTGCTGTTGCTGGTAATTGTTTATAAGGAAATACAATTTTTGTTTGTTGTGAAACTATGGCTATGCTAAAATCCTGGGATAAATCAATGGAAAGAGCCATAGAAAGACCAAGAACAAAGCCGTTTGACAGAACAACGTAGATGTCAGGTCATTATTGAAAGGGTGCCCCATTGGGATGGATCACTGCTTTGAAAACCAAATGAATGTTATAATCTTTGCATGTTGAAATTTGCCAGTTGGGACATTTTCAAACTCTTGTTTATATTTCTGGTACTGTTGATTTAATGCTGTATTTTGTAGATTTTGGACTTTGGATTAGCTCGACAGGCAGATGATGAGATGACTGGCTATGTGGCTACTCGTTGGTACAGAGCGCCCGAGATTATGCTCAATTGGATGCACTATAATCAGACAGGTAGTTTTGACAATGTTATATTCTAGTCTGGCGTTCTTTGAAAACTTCTTTGCTGCTGCTGTTTTGAAGTGTCTGATGTTAAGCTGATATAGTCACCGAGAGATTTGATCAATCTAAATCCTAAAGTGATGCCTGTAGATTGCCAAGATGCTTAATCTTGGTCTCAGAGATTGATCAGTGGTGTTTACTTGTCCGATGACTCAATGCAATTCATTTCCATTTTACCGAAGCTTTTGTAAAATAACTGTCATCACATAATTTGAATTTTCTCTTGTTGGATGTGCTTCTTATGTTTTTAGTCGATGTGTGGTCAGTTGGTTGCATAATGGCTGAACTTTTGATGGGAAAACCACTGTTTCCCGGGACAGACCGTATCCTTTTTAAGTGTTTGATTAAATTTTCTTTTATTTGGTAAAAAGTACCTTTCTGTTTGTTGATGAGTGCATGCATATGTTACGCCATTGTTGTTTATTATAATGTGGTCATGACTTTGATAACAAAGACACGATGGCATGCTCAGGACCAAGACAATTAGTCACAAAACTGAGATCAAGATTATGACATTAGGAAACTGTCTCAAGGCATTTTATATCACTTAGACAACAAGCTGCACATAACAATGCGATGAGTTGCTTCAAAGAATTTTATTAACTCACTGATGACAGATATTGATCAGTTGAAGAAGACAATGCGTCTCACTGGAACTCCAAACCAGGAGCTACTGGCCAAAATAACAAGTGATGAGGTCAGAAAAATTTTGGATTCTATACATACATAAGTAAGTTAGTAAGATCTCGTGAATTTCTACGGTGCTTTCGAAAGCATGCAGACAGGTTGAAGTGTTTGACTTTTTTAAAGCAGTGGAGGCTGGAGAGTCAAAAATCAGAATTTTCAACTACATGTGAGGAGATCACCTGTAGCAAATGGGGTTGAATTATCAAATTCCTGACAGGTGAAAGTCTAAAAGCTTCTGCTGCAAAATCTGTGACAGACAACCATTGAAACGTTCAGTGACTTTGTGACTTAGAAAGATAACTGCATAGAAATGGCTTTAGAGGACTTGACATTAATATTCTAAGAGTGTCATTCATTATTGTTTCATGTCATATTTTTATTTGAATTTCTAAGATGCTCATCCTGACCAGTTAGGATGTTGTTAAATAAGGCAATCAATATTTTTCAGAACTTGCTATGGTACTACATGTTAGAATTGGTGAATACGTTTAATAGAATAAGAATTTTTTAAACAGGCAAGAAGATTCATTCTGTCACTTCCAAAGACAACAAAGAAGGACTTCCATGCTTACTTTCATGGAGCCAATCCTCTAGGTATGTGAAGCCATCAAAATTTTCAACATTTTTCTTCTTATTTTATTATTATTATTATTATTAGTAGTAGTAGTAGTAGTAGTAGTAGTAGTAGTAGTAGTAGTAGCAGCAGCAGCAGCAGCAGTAGCAGTAGTTTCTGACTGATCTTTTCCAGCTTGACCTGGCTCTAATTCAATTTGGATTTGGTGTGCCATCAGCTGATGCCCTGGACATTATGATTGTGGTGCTATAGAAGTTGATTAATTGATTGATGATTGATTGATAGCAGTAGCAGTAGTATTAATATTATTATTTATAATAGTGCTTTAACCAAAAAAGTATTGTGGGAGCATTGTACATGTCAGATTTACTGGTAATAGTAATATAAGTCCATAACATAGGCATTGTTATTACCTGTCGAATTTTTTTTTAGTACTGTAGCATTTCATTTTGATATTGTTGAATAGGGTAAACTCAGGTTGCTCCAAATGTTTTCAAGTACCACAAATTATTTCATTTAAAATTTCATTTTAAATGTTTATTTGTCCAAAATTTCATCCAGTGTTCAATTTACATCAGGCCTTGAAGTGCACGGGGGATGTCACTGAATTTTGTAGTCACCAGAATTGTCCATGGTTTACAATTTTCTGTCTTTGTCTAGCCACTGATCTCTTGGAGAAGATGTTGCACCTGGATCCCGACCACCGGATAACTACAGAGCAGGCGCTGGCCCATCCCTATTTGCAACAATACTCGGATCCCTCGGATGAACCAACCTGCGATCCATACGATCCGTCCTGTGAGGATAAGGACCTAGACATTCAGAGCTGGAAAAGTCAGTCATCAGAATTATCAGAACTTTGATTTGCTTTGATTCTTATATTTATGTATTTAACTGCTTGGTTTTGTTCACCATGCGCATGCGAATGCTGGTTTGTGCAGGGGTTCGATGCAGTGGCGGCTCTAGGATTTGGCAAGTGAGGGAGGGGCCCTTAGGGGTGGCAACTTCTAAGCATGGAGTCCAACTGTTTTTCAGAAATCTGGACTAATCTAGTTGCTTAGAATGAGTGCGCTAAAGTATAGGGCCACTGGGGTGGCCAGGCACGGGCTCCCCTGTGGAGCCATTTCTGGTTTAATGGTTAGGCAATGTATATAGTATGCTGATTGCATGGTAAAGCAACTGAAAAGAACGAGATTAAGTTGAAAGTTACAACTTCTTAGGCATAGAATAATTTGTTGAATATGGCTATTGCTTTCTTTTGCTTAGAACTTTGCATCATTTGAGATGCTGGAATTTTTTATAGTTGCCTGAATTTTTTTCTATCTGACAAGAGATTGTTATTAGTATTGTAGCATTTGTAGTATGACATTTGTGTGGTGCCACTTATATTTCTACTCAGAGGCAGAGGTTATTTACTAAATATTTTGGAAAAGTGCACTCACTGTGCAGTGTTGTATAGTTGTTCAATGTTCATGCATTTATCTGTGTTGTTTGAGATATTGTTTCTATTGTCTTCTGAGCTTATGTAAATTTCTATCCAAGAGTAGTGAAATGAGTTTGCACTTACGTGCATAAGTATTTTACAATGATTGAATTTTGTTGTGATTCTTAGAGTTAATTTTCGACGAAGTGAATTCATTCGTCCTGCCTCCAAATGCCGAGTGAAGGAAACGAGAGTCCATCGAAAGCTGGTTCCTTCTTCTCACTGTTGATGTCTAACCTCACATTAGCATCGTACTAAAATTTTATGCATATAGATGACTGCTTGTTGGTAATTTTTCATGTGTGATTTAAACAGTTTTCTTTTTTTGTCTACAGAGCTGGTCTAAGGCTAGCAGCAGAATCGTGTTGTTTTATCATAGAACAGTTGTTAAGCAGATTTTCAGAGCTTGGTTAAATAATTTTTAAAATTTTATTTTAGACAGTGTTGAATCGTTTTGGCAATTGTCTTGTGGAATATGTTAATGTCTTACCGGTATATCTTGTTCTTCCAGGATCAGATTTGGGAGCATATCTAATGTTCACTTTAATAACAACCTTTTCCCTCTCTATTCCTGCCTGTCTTTGCAATAGACATAAGCTTCAAAGTTATTCTAATGCAGGCTTAGTCTTTCAACTTTCTTTCAACTTGTACTTGATGTGAATAGCTAGTTTTTTCCCATTTTCATGTGATGCTGGTTTATTGCTGACAGCTCTTTGCTTAGGAAATAATCTAAAACTAGATTAAAATATACTTTTTCTTTAGTGCTTTCCATTGAAGGAGAATCTGCTTGGTAAAAGTGTGCTTACTGTAGCACTAATATACTTTCCCAGTTTTAAAATAACAGATGTCTGCTTTTAGGGGAAAGATGTTGCTTGACCAGTTATTTGTGTAGAGAAGGCTTTTGGCTTTGAATTTAAGAGATAATATCTATAAAAAGATGTATTCAAGTGCTTTACCTAAATGAGTAAAGTTGCTGCATATCTTCTCATATTTAGAGAAGAGACAGTTAGAAAATTTACAAAATAAGTAATAAAACATAGGAAGTCTCGATAAAACATAAACTAAACAAGTATTCACAGAAATTATTGAAATATATGGAATATTACTTTTGAAATGATGTAGCTAAACATGGACATTTGTATATTTATTGATGTATTGTACATCAAGTTTAGTGGCTTGCTAGTTTTTGTGGTATTACTAACTTTTAATACAGTACAAAATTTACAAGTATTTTTTATAGATATCCTTTACAAATATACTCTGCCAGAATGCAGTGTTTCTTAATATACAGTAAGTATGCTGATATGTATTCACTTTTCAAAACATTGGCATAAATGTTTATGAAGAAATGGGGGCCCAACTCCTATATCTTACCCCTTCCCTCTGGTAGCCTCTCAAAATGTGGGGAGCTCAAGCCTAGAGGCCTAATAGGAGCTTTTGCCTATGTGCATTTGTTATTATACCGTAAGCACAAGCATTTTTTTTATTGAGATAAGTTAATTTTTACTACTAATTTTCTAGCTATGATTATTAGTATATGCATGAAGCATAACTATTGAATCTGTAGTACAGTGCTTATATGCTATATACATGTATGTGTTGATGGTATTTGTTTACTGATAATCATGTCAGGGCAACAAATGAAGTGTGAAATAAATAGCTCTGGTGTTGGGGTTTGTATATATTTATTTTTGTTTTTCAACTCACTTGGCTTAGATAAAATGGAGAATTACAGCTGTAACGGATGATCTCTATGTGGGAATTAATATTCTCTCATTTGCCCACTCTTTACTTCTGTCTATATTTGGTTTGTCTTCCCAATAATTTTGAGGCACTACAGTTTTGCTAGTGACTATGTTTCATTTGTGTAGCTTCAAGAACAGTGTTGTCATTTTCAGGGTGTAGCCAGGGTTATGTTATGGGGTGGGCACATCGACAGTTTTGAGTGAAAAGCCTACAACCGAAAATGTCCAGGAATTCTTGGCACATTCATGTTCATCTGTCCCTACTTACCTACCCCCTGAAAAATTTCTCAACGGTTTTGCGTAAATTCTGACTGATCCCAGCCAGAATAGGGGGCCTGCCCCATGCCCTCACCCATGGCTATGTCTATGGTATTTTTTTATATGAGACTACAGTTTTCATTTCTTGTTTTAGGTTTTAGCTTTTGAACTTGCTTTAATTTAAATGAGAGTTCTAGATTTTTTTATATTTATAGCTCACAACAGTGTTTTGTCAACAAAACATTTTGAAAATCGAAGCACTTTGACACAAACTTTGTTTATTGATCGACTGTTATAAGTTTGATGTCAGTTTGAAATAATCTTGCAGAAAATCTTGAATTAAAATACTGAAATCTACTGGATACTTAGTACTTACCTTTTTCATTTGCTAGTGCTGATATTTCTACAGTGCTTTCCCTCATTTCATCACTGTTAACTTTCTTTGCACTTAAGTGTAAATTTTAGGAAGACTGTGGCGATAATTAATGTTGAACACTACTAGTTGTGTTGACTAATTTGTGCCAGTACTTTGCGAGTAGCTCCTGACAAAATTCTTTATTTAAGCTCTACTGTTTACTTGAGTGTGACGTTGTCAGTTTTTATTTCTGTCGTAATGTTGAGATTACTCTCTATTCTGTCTGAACTGGTTTTTTTCTTATTTAAAATGTGGACAGTGTGTAGTAATGTATTTACCACATAGGGGCTGCCCATTAATTACACCAACAATTTCTTGGCAATTTTTGACCCTCTCCCCCTTGTCAACAACTGTCACACTTTGGGTAAACTACACGCCCCACCCCACAAAAATTATTTCAAAACTTTGAACCTAGGAGTCACCCATTAATTATGTAAAAAATTAGGCATTTTTAAACCTCCTTTTTAAACAACTGTCAACTTTTCAGTGACCCCTAATGAAATTATGTTAAAAACTTGGAACCCTTCCTACAAGCTAAAAATATTTTATACAGCTGGATTTTATGCTAAAATAGAATTATGGAAATTAATTTTTTGATTAAATTTATTGTAAAAAATTTAATTGGTAACGTCAGTTTATCTTGACTCCCTCCTCCCCTCTGTCAACAAGTGTCACACTGTTCCAACCTCTCCCCCTATTTTGTTGACTTAATAATTAATGGACAACCACTTATAATAACAAAGTACAGTAGAAACCCAAATATTAGCATTTAAGAGACACCAAATGTTTTGATGGGTTATCTACCTGCTGTCTGGCCTACCGGTAATTGTTTTGTGACTAGACTTTAGTTCTAAAAAAGGGTTTGCGCGCACGATAGGTAAATAAAATCTCCTGGATTTGTATGGGACTTCCGAAAGTACTACCGTGTTAGTCGCTTATTTTTAGACGCATACTCTATCTTGAAATGGCTATAGGCAAGGTGCAATGGTCAAGTCAGACAATGGTCAACAATGCATATCCTCTGAGGGAGAGAGGCTGGATTGTTATAGCAACGTAGGGATGACCTTGAAGCAGGAAGGTTAAAGATTAGATCTAAAGGTTTAAGGAGACAATGCATGGATTAAGGAAGATAAAGATTCAAACCTTGTTTGACCGCCTTGTAGGCTGCGGAGAGAAGCTGGAATCTACTTCCAAGTTCTTTTTGGTGCGGCGTATGAAAAAGCCCGGTCGCATATAGGCTATTTAGCGGCGGACGTGAAATGAGGCGATGTTCGTATGGGTCGAAGCGTTTTTATTGTTCGCAGGTAGGTTTTGATTAATGAAGTCAGCTAGTCCTGTCTACCTGGTATATTATGGGAACTCATTGTTATTCCGATTTGATATTTTATAAATAACAACAATAGCTGGTGCGTGCCCTTTAACCAGTCTACGCCAGTCTTCAAGGCGAAATCACAGCACAAGCGATTGTTGTGCATAAACCACCATGGGCATACCGAGGCAAAATATGATAATGCTCCGGAACGATCAACCCTCTATTGATCTACTCATAGCCAGTTTGCCAGTCATAGCTTAACGCCTGGCAGCAGCATAAGCCAGTGCCGCTTTGGTCCACAGGATTTAACGATGCCCAGTAGCTTCAGGTTTGTGTCGAGTACTCGTACTGTTTATGGTCACACAATCTTTTTGAAGCCTAAGCAACTACCAGAAAATGTTTCGACTATAACAATTGACTGTACAGCTCCGTTACAGAGATAATCGACGTTAGACGGCAACTTAGACCTACACAAAAGCAGAAATACCAAACGTGTAGGTAAAGAAGATAAGGGAGATGTCCTGCTGTACATGACGCATGCGTCTCAAATCAAGACTGCAGCAAAGCGATTCAGTACGCAACAAAACGGCCAGCATTCTATCAGCCACAAATCAATGCTGGGTGTAGCGAACAAGAGCTTTCAATAGACAGCGAAATAAAATCTCTTCGTTTGGCTGAATTCCAGATGGCAACTTCTGTAGGATTTGCTTCCACAAACAACAAGAAAACACAAACAGAACCACGATCTGAATGAAAGAAAGGTCAAGCGGGTCACAGCAGTTCTAATACAGGACGGATTCTACCGAATCACTACAAACCCCGCTATTATTTTTATAGTTGGGTCGTGTCCCCAATATCCACGTGTCCTTCCACGAACATCGATCAATGCACTGCCATCTGGCTATCGTTGTAGCACGCTGCTTAATCTTAGCATCTCTATAGCCATAAACATACAAATCCAAGTTGATACATTACAGGTATCTCAGTAACACAGATAGGCAATATAAGGTATTGTATTCATTGCTCTATTAATACATTGTTATCCTGCTAACTTCGCGAAATTATGAAGCCAACTTTCCGTTTACGACATTTAGACTCGCTGGCTCGCTTTGCTGGCTTGATCTGCTTTATCGTCGAAATTCCAACATTCTGTTATTGAAGGTATATAATATATGTCTCAACAATCACAGGCTGAAGTCGAAACTTGAAATCCATCTGTCATTTTCTTAAACACAGACGTATGCCTTAGTTTCCAATTCCAGATCACACTGTAACAAGAAGCAACATTTATAATTGGCATTCAGGCACGCATCCTTTCCACTGACAGGTCGAAGCACACCGAGCAGCGAAATCGCTCAACTAACATTCGACCAGTAGTAGCCAGTGCAGTGAAGTGGCTGGCTCATCGCAGTCAACGCACCGGTGGCACAGATCTGGCCGGCTGCAAGGCTGGCGACCAACCCAGCATCGGGATAGGCCGTAGCAGTAAATCTGGGTAACTGAATACTGGTTCTCGCCCCACGGGCCGATGTTTCGCTTTAGTAAGTAGCTGTAGTTCCAGATAGAATTCATTCTACCGGCAATCTTTTGCTGTATAGCGTTGTCAACGGTACGTTGTCTTATCTGTTTTCGTCTTTCGTGCTTTCAGCTCGTGGTTGATAGTGCGCTGTCGACCTCAGAACGTCCACAATTTTCTTCTTTGAATAACGTTGACTGCAAAACATTATGCTGATGAACGGCGCCTGGGCCGTAGACAGGACGCGTTGGCCTCGATAAATTTCTCTGGCGTCCATGTCACGTGATCGGCTGTTGTTTGGTCATGCCGTGTTCACGTGCACATCGCGTGATTTGCGAACGTCTGCTAACGCAGTATTCGTCATTACCTGGAAGGTGGATTGGAAGCAAAATTGTCAGAAATCGAACCGTTGACCGAAAGCTTTGTGCATGGCAGTGATTGATCGATTTTGACTGGCCAAGCTCTGAAGATTTCACAGCAGATTGATTTTTCTGACCTGTGTGACGGATATCAGTTTTCAAGCACTTATTTGAACGATGTAAGCTCAATGTGAGCTATTTGTGCCCTAGCGAAGTGTTTAGAGTTTCTTTATGTTTAGAAATTATTATTAGTCTGTTGTGAGGAATTATCAAATAAAGAGATTCATAGTGTTCAACAGTAGTTGACTTGTCATTTTTACCCGGTAATTATGAATGCATGCCATCCATGTAGTATGCTTCTTGTATAATTTGAACTTTCAGTAGTCATTGTAGGGTGTGTGTGTTGTAAATTCTTTACTGCTGTAAAGCATTGTGCATGAGAGTGTGAAGTTTATTATTTCTTCATACAGCCTGTAAATTGTAAACTGACTGTAAATATTCTATTCGCCTGAAATGCTTGTATGCAGGAATAAAAACTTTACATATCAAACTGTCATTTTAATGTTGCAACATTTATGTCCTTTTTGGCTTACTGGCAACATGCATCAATAATGCTTGGCGAGAGCTGCTATTGGACTTCAGCCAATAAAACAAACCACATCAACCCCACAGGAATAAAACTTATTTGATATTTGCTCAGAAAGTGAGCAAAATTTTAAGATGGGATGCACCTGTCAGTACTTTGGACTTCATTAGTAGTGTTTGCTTTTGTATCCAAATTGCATGAATCACCAGTTTGTCAATATTAATTTCTTGCACTTTTACCTAAGTAATTTGATGAACACAGAAATGGGCTCTCCATTAATTACATCAACAATTTAAAGGGGGTTTGAAAAAGTTGGACAGTTGTTGACAAGGGAGGGGGTCAAGAGAAGTTGATGTCAACAATTTCACTTTTTACAAGTAATCAAAAAGTAGGAAATTTCATGGAATACTACTTATTATAATGGAAAAAGCATGGCAAAAAAGGGTCATCACCACCACATTTTGACACTCTCTGAGCAAAAAAGGGGGAAAAGGTCATCACCACAAAAATAACCTTGTTATTGGGACCTGTCATTGATCTTGGGGAGGGGGTTCAAAAGTTTTTGACGTAATTATAGGGGGCACTGAAAGTTGACAGTTGTTGACAAGGGGGGTCAAAAATTGCCCAAAAATTGTTGACATAATTAATGGACAGCCCCAAAGAAAGCAATAGTAATGCATCAAAAGTCAGTTTTGGAAAAACTGTCTCTCCTTTTCAGCTGCTTAAAAGTCCTGAAAACGTTATGTGAATTTGATGTGATACATTTGTAACTGCTGTTCTCAGATGTCGTGTTATCCATTTTATTAAAAATTGCATGGAACAAACAGCAAGCTTAATATAATAGCTTCAGCAAAATACTGGTACTAAGGAACATACTACTAAATTGCTTTTTGATTTTACTGGAATATCACTTTCATTCTTTATTTTATTTGCATAACTGTCGATTATATATATGTATGTATATGTTGATTATATATATATCCTTATATGCTGGATTCTGTTGATGTTGTATTCTTTCTTTAAGTGACTGTCATTAAAACCTTTTAAACTTCTTTTGCTGGAACTAGTCAAATACTGGACTGACTTTTATAATTAAATCGTAATTTGCAACTGCTTAACTTTTTTGAGACCATCGGCGCATTTGTATGTTAGAACCGTATAAGTTGATTGATAAAGTTGAACCAGCACTGTAGAAATACCAGATATTAATAAAACAAAGGCATGCACACAGTAGTCATTTATTGAACATGCTAGGATTTCCTTTGTGTGGCATGTTTTTGTTGAATTATATATGTGACGATGCCCAAATGTTTTTTTTTAAATTATAGAGAAACTGGCTATGTCAGATTGTGACCAGAAACTGGAATTGCACAGCTTGGTATCATTCTCACCAAGATCCATTTATGCTGACTGTAACAATTCTTAAACAGGTTTTGAGCTATGGATGAACTACGAGATATCATTACAGGTGGTTATTGATGGCGTCAAGTATTCTAAGAAAAGAATCCCCAATTTTTGTTGTTGCATTGTCTATGTAAAGGAATTTCTTTATTTGGGAGAGATTCTGTATGAAAACTTGTGAATTGTAATATGTGTTTATATTAGATTGACCAGTTGCCATTCAAAGCTAGAATTGGTGTAATTTTAGATAATAGAGCTATGTGACACATAATGCGGGCTTTGCACTCGAAATGAAAGATTAATAGCTACCAAAATTATCTAGAAGACACTGAATAGATTTTATGCATTTATCTTTATAGTGACTTTCATGATGAATAACAGTATTTATTAGTGTTATTTCTGATATCATCGATCAATAATATAACTCTAAGACAGGCTATATTTTGAGACAATTTTCTGTATGTGTTTTATCAGATGCCAACTCAGCTGAAGGGCATCACCTACTCCAACTCATACGCAATTCCTTCTTAGATAAATCATACCAAGCAAACCGCTATTGGCGAATTGCAAATGTGAAAAAAATTGATGAGCCTTGTTTGAAAGAGGCCTTCAGGTAGGCAGTGACAGTGATTTGTTGAAGTAATTTGCTATCTTGAAAGTGGAGAAAGAATTGCCTGCTTAAATAGCTGAAACTGACTGTATTGCATAATTGCTGAATTTTTTTGACTTTGGATTTCATTTTGTTGAAGGCTCAGTGAATCTTACCACTGTTTTTATAAATATTTATGCAGAGTCACATTTTGTAATCAGATCAAGTGAATGATTTGATCCAGCCATAATTAATGAAATTACAGTAGTATGAAATAACCGATAGGAACAGACCAGGTGGCATGACCCTGATCCCTTGGCGAACCATACCATCGCATTCTGTGGTCTGTGGAACATTTTCTAATTTCAAACCAAATTGCAAACAATTGTATCATGTCTCCGGACAATTTTTTTTATCATAAGTACCTCAGGAAAAAACACCAAAGACATTAAACAAGAAAAATCTGTGTGTGTGAGTGTAAATATATATATATATATATATATATATATATATATATATATATATATACATACATACATACATACATACATATACATATATAAAAGTGTCCGGAGACAGATAAATATATACTTTTCATCTCTCTCTCTCTCTCTCTCTCTCTCTCTCTCTATACATATATATATACAAACATATATATATATATATATATATATATATATTATATATATGCATATGTGTTGTATTCAGTTTTCTTGAACCTCTATTTATATATTTTAAGGTGTGTGTATTGTCACAGTCATCACCATCATCACTCACTATCAGGTGAGCATCAGCGTCCTGAAACTGTGATAAAATAGATAAGTTTTTAGGTATTGTTTGAACGTTACCTAAAACACTTTTTCTCTGATTTTAGACTGAAGAAGTGTGAGCTAATTTTGGAACGTGCTGCGGCTGATGTTGTGGAAGATTATCTGTTTACTTGCTATAACTGCAATGAGCATATTAGTACTATTGCACGACATGGTCTCTTTGTCCAGCAGTCCAGGTTTAACTTTCTAGGTAGGGTTGATTATTTTCTATTGGCTATAATTTGTAGATGATGATATATGTTGCATGTTTATGAAATGTTCTTGAAAATGTCTTTAACTTCTTATTGTTGGGCATTTTGAAGTTCACTTGATCATTTTGGGAATCAGATTTTCTTTTACTATGAATTAAATGAAATTGATGAATCAATTGTTCTCATGCTTGCCAAATTCCATTTAGTGGCACTAACTGTCTTCTGGCATATAATCTAATCTATCTAATCAGCAGCTTATATAGTGCCAGTTGATAGTGCATAGAGGCATCAGCCGATGACACACCACGTCCTAATCACATAAGATCCAGGTCAAAATCTAGGATGTCAGGGCAGACAACCAGGTAGCTGACAGACTACAGCAGTGGACAAGCCAAGTCAAAAAGATAGCAGTTATTTTGTTCTGAAATTTGATATTGAATTAACAGTGTGCATATGTTAGGCAACAATTTCCAGAATCTGAGGGCAGCTACTGGGAAAGCACAGATACTAAGAACTGTTGGAGTCTGAGAGAGTGAAAGAAATAATGCAGTATTTGTTTGTTTGCAGATAGAGTTTTGAAAAGAGATAGGTGACTAGTTCCAATGGTAATGAACATGATAAAAAAATTGATCTACTTCTGAAGTTATGCTATGATTTGTAGGCAACAGCTTGCTTGGAGTCATCTTGTGCAAGCATGCTGACGTTCAGTTAAAAGCCGCTCAAAATGACCACCAAGACCGATGCTGGCTAATGATGTTCAAGGCAAGAACTGTTGTTACTTGTGCTAGTTGTAGTAGTGGTAATGCTATTGGCAACAGTAGCAGTAGTGTCCCATACTCTCCTGATATATATTTCACTAAAATTTCACTGAAAAAGTGCAGCATATCGTCAGAATCTGAAATGATGATGCGGAAAATATCTGAGATGTTAGTCCAGTTGACATGGAATAATGAATAATATAATCCATAAAGGACCATAATTATGACTGACTAAAAAATTTAAAATGCTTGTGTTGTCAGACTTTATGTTGTATGGATGTTATGCCTTGGCTGTTAGCATCCTATTTATAATGCAGTGTTGATAGCCTTTGTTTAAAATCTTGCAACATTCTGTTTTAGAAAATTTGTTTTCACAAATTAAATGATTAGAGATTTATAGCATGTATGTGTATTTGTGTGTGTGCGTGATTTCTTTTGTAAACAAAATCTTTAGACATTGTTAGTTTTAGTAGTTGTACTCTTGCTTAGGTATTGTATGGACGAAAGTTTGCAGTTCATCCTGCAGGGAATCTCATTAGAGGACCAACGATTGGGGCTGACTGCCATGTTAGCAGCATTCCACCTATGTTGGGTGAAGCATTAGGATGTCAGGCAATTAAGTCTCAAGTGGGTGACATTTTTCAAGCCTGTAATTTATTTGGTTGCCTTACTTCTGCATATCGGCAAATGTGTAAAGCAGCATAAGAATGTATAGATTTTATATTTTGCAATATTTGTATTTAATGTATTTCATACTTTAGTTCATCATCATCATGTTCTCTGTTCTGGGACATGTTCAGGGCTCCATTGTTTCCATTCCTCTCTTTGTCTTGCATCTCCTTTGATTTCTGCATAGGCTTTGTGATGCTGTGCATCTGTTTTAACCATCCATTCCAATAGCATTCTCCTTGGTCTTTTTTTGTCTTTCTTTCTGACATACTTCCCTCAATTACTGTTCTAAATGTTTAATTCCAGGTGTATTTGTACGAAGTTGATCGAAGCAGTTCAACAGGTTTTTCGGCTCGTCCTCGTCAGTGTGTCCCTGAGGCATTTGTCGAGTTTGAGTCCCAGCTGCCATTGGAATCACCCATGCCGCCTCTAACTATTCCGCATCAAAGTGTTCAAAGGCGGCGGAATCGATCTCATTCCAATTCCGGTAGCACTTCTAATTCCGTCACCAATCATCAGATCTCACATGCTTCCACTGCGTTTAGCCCTGATGGTCAGAATGCGAGTTATTTTCAGCAGTTTCTTCCATATCAGTCGAAATCACCGGTTCTGCACTGTCATCCAAGTGCTTTGAGTGGTTTCGTCCCTCCGCTTCGTCAGAAGTCTCCTCCGTCTTACTCAAGCATTGCAAGTCAAGGCTGCTTCAGCTCACAGGGAATTTCCCAAAGACCTCTGACTGATGAGAGAATGTTGAAAAATGCTAGTGCTACTAAAGAGGATGTACTCAAGCTTCTTATGCTGTGCCAGAGCGTAGTGATCAAGCTGCTGCAGAACTTTGCCAGGGAGATGAATGGGATTGCTGGAGCTTGGAAAAGTGGTTGTACCATTGCAAACACTCCAGGCTTGCTGTCAGGTGTTTCGGCAGTGCAGGAGCTTAGACAGATGTTTCAACAACTTGCTCCAAAATGTCAACAGTTCTATAAATGTGTAGCTGATGCACTTTCTGGAAAATGTAATAGCCTACCCCATATCAGTGTAATACAGGAACACATGAGCACATTAAATGCTTGTAATTCAACCATGTTGTGTGTATTTAGTCAATACCAGTTACTGTTGGGGCAGAAAATCAGTGCAATACAAATAGGTGGGATGTTGGTGCAGGCCATAATATCAACCAAACATATACTGCAGGAGTGCTTGAAGAACCTGCGCAACAGTCTTGTGTCACTTGTAAGTGATTTGTGTAGCCATAGGCAGCCGGATAATATGAGTGAAATTGAGTGTCGTGCTGGACAAGTGTGGCATCAACCTTCTGTTTCTCATCCAGTCGCCGAACCTTCCTTGCCCCGGGAACTTAACAGGCAGACGACGACATTCGTTCCGAGCGTCACGGGCAATTTAAGCCCTAGTTTGGCATCGCTTTTGGCAATGATTGGTGAATCTAGTGTGCCATCCAAGAAACACGGTGCTGAGAGTAAACTGAAAAAATCGCAGCATCATTTTATGCATGGCAGTAACACAACTGCTGGTAATTATCCGACATTTCATGCTGATGCCGTTCAGGGTGATGATTCCTCCAGCCTGGGTTTGCAGATTCCAATTGTAATTGCTCCAGACGAAAATCTTATTGATGAGGTTGTCAAGATGGACGCAAAACCGCCTGACCAAGAAGACACTTATGATTCCAAAGAACCACCTGTGAAGGCAATAAAGCAAGAGAAGGTTGAAGTCCTGCGCAGAAAATTTGCTAGGCAGACTGTTTTCATTGATGCTGACGAAATGCCTCCTGAGAACTTAATATCCAGTCGTCCCATCAAGACTGAATGTGACTTGAATGCCAAGATGGGCGATTTGAATGTCGATGTACAAGACGAGCAGAATTCTGCCCTAAATCTGGTGAGGGTTTACCAGGTAATGCCAGATAAATCCGACGAGGACCAAGCATGTGATTTGGTTCAGCAGTCTGCTTTGACCGAAGCAGCTACTGCTCTGGAGAGTTTGAAAGACGGGTCGAGATCTTCTGAAAATGTATGTGTTGAACCCATTGGCTTTCATAAGACCTCAGAACAGGATGAACAAGCAGCCACGTTGTCTCCATGCATTTTGGACTTGAGCATAACACATTCTGAACCTGGATCTGCAGTTTCCGGAGAGATTTCGGCAAGTAATGGTGACCGTTGTTGTGGTGTTGCACAGAAATCGGCACCTACAGCTATTAAGAAGAAACAAAGATTGAAAACTCGTAAAAGAGAATCTGTGAAATTCAGTAATTTGAATTTCAACAATAGACATGTTGGTTACAGAGACTGGTATGCAAGGCTTTGCATTAGAAAAGCAAGGCTTTTCTATCGTAAGCTTGTGTCTACAGAGAGCAAACCACAGTCACACAAGCCATTTTTAGAAAAGAGCCAGGTCGTCAAAAGTCACATATCAGAAGATAACTCTGTACCAGATATTCAAGGTGGCAGTGCTAATAGCCTAGATTTTACATCAAATAATGAAGATTTTGAAGCTGTTTCTTTTGCAGGTGGCAGGTTGAATGCAAATTGCAGCAAGGATTTACAGCCAGTGGGAGATCACTTATCTGGGGTTGCCACTAGTTCCATCTTGGCATTTCTGCCAAGTTTGACACATGCACAAAATAACCAAAAAGTTAGTTGCGAAAAACAAGAACTGTTGCTTAAGAGTGAAATGTGTGCAACTGATATATTGCATAGTCCTTCCTCTGTGTCATCTTGTAACAATTCTCAGGTAAATTTAGCAATTGAATCGGTTTGTAACACAGCATCTCTGGATTCTGTTAAGGTCCCAGTTAATGCAATTAAAATTGAACCTGTTGTGTCAAATTGTGAAGCATCCTTGACTGAGCAGCTTCCACCACAGCATGAGTCTGTCAGTGCTGATATTATAGCTGAGGTTGTTGCGAGCACCGCTGAATTTACAGAAAATGCTGATGAAGAAGAAACAGAAAATGAATCTGGATGTTTGAAGATCAAAATTGAAAATGTATGTTCTATTGCGACAGAGGGTTTCGATAATATTGATGTTGGCAGTTGTATTAAAGGGGAGCACAGTACCAATTGGATGGACGTTATTCATACCCAAAATGAGGATTTCAACGAGTCCAAAATTATACTTGCGTCAAGTGTTCAGGAGAGCAGGGAAGCCATTGGTGAGTTTTGTGGATTAACTGATGAAGGTGCTTGTCTCAAAGGGAGGATATCTCAAGATGATGAATTTGTGGATGTAGGTGAAGTTGAGTATGGTCTTCCAATGAAGTCTTTGGATTCTAGGGCTCTTTTGAGGCTTGATAACCCTGTCCATAAGAAGAATGAATCACAATTTGACAATTTTGATGACAGCGATGTAGAGATTGACATCGTTTATGAGAATGCATCAAACAAAGATGACAGTGACTTGACTCAAAGTGAAGAGAATCTTTGTGGATTAGGTGCTGGTGACTTGGAGAACAGCGAAGTGCTCAAGTTCTACTCACTCGGTGGTGATACTTATGAAACTGCTGATGTTCACAGTGCCTTAAATGCTATGAGTCGCAACGTCACAAGAAAAGCTTTGGCAGACAGTTCAGTTGCAGATAAGAAACAAAACAACCAGCCTAGGAGTAGGAAAAGAAGGAAGAGAAGTGTCTTCACAGCAAGAGCAAGAAAGAAATTGAAAGTCAGTGATAGCAACCAGGGTAAAGTTTTGATAAGTGAGGTTGGTAGCAGTGGACATGCGCTAGATGAGGTCGACGATGATTGTGCAGTTCGAGAATTGATTGATCACATCAGTTGTGCGAAGCAGATGAAGCAGCAAAGCAGAAGACAAGCCGGAAAATCAGCAGTGGATTCTGTTTCACTGCCATCAGATTCAAATGGGGCAACACGCAGTTCACCAAGGCAGAAAAGTACATCCGACACCTTGTCTGATTCAAAGAAGCAGCAGCCTGCAGTGACACATTCTGAATTTTTTGATTCTAATTATGTTGATTCTTCTGAGAGTTCTTGTAAAGGTCCAGAGTCAGCCAGAAACCCTCCAGATATTGTGGAAAGCGTGAAGCCAGATAAGGTCTTGATAAGGCATTCAAGGACTAAGTTTTCTATGGCAAGTCAGGCGGCATCATGCGATGACACATTGACACCTGCGGCCTCTGATAATGAGGAAGTCATTTCAGATTCCAGTACTAGCGGGAATGTAAATGCCACTACATTTAGCCAAAAGCCTTTGTCTATTAAGGTTCCTTTACAAGAAAAATCAGCAGAAGCACTTCCATACGTGACGAAGAGAGTCAGAAGATGCAGAAGGAAAAGAAACGCTGCTGTAAATGAACTGATGGAAACCCCTAGGCTAAGATCGTCAGAGGCAAAAGTGTCAATGGATGGTGAACTTCAAATGGACTTTACTGTTTCAGAGAGTGATCATCTCACGGATGAGAATATGTCTTTAGAGAAGACGGTGGCAGAAAGCGGTCCGACAGCAAATGCAGAAGAAAGCCCGGATAGACAGGAACCACAATGCGTGAACGATGATGACTTTGAGAATATCAGTTCAAACGTTGAATGTGACAAAAATACATCGAAAGATGATTGTTCAGCCCTTCCTGCTGTTAGTGTTGAATCTAGTTCTGTTCAGAATCTGACTGACATATCAAGGCCCAAGCGGCGCAAGAGACGTTATGCCATGACTGCGAAGCCAAAACGCCGAAAAAAATCTACATGTCAACGAATAGGTAATAGAATCTCGAAAGATATTAACGATTTTGCACCAGCAGAGCACACGTGTTCCAAAGAAATTGACGTGGAGTCGAGTGAAAAACCAGAGGATTTCATAGATCATTCAAAGTCAGGTTTACCTTTGGACAATAAAGAACAGGCTTTAACCAATGTGCAAAATTTGGTACATGATCTCTTTGCTAATAAATTACCAGTCAATGGCCAAACCAGGCTTTTTGAAATTGACAAGGAAACTGACAAGCAGTTAGATTCTCCAAAGAAGACGAGGAAACGAAAACGAAGAAGAGGGGGGAGAAGAAGAGAACGAAGAATGCAACAAAGAATTGCTGCTGCTGCTGCTGCTGCTGCTACATCAGCAACATCTTTATCATTGTTGGATATGTTGAATGATGATGGATTTCTAGAAACTTTGAAGTCTGCTATTACAACCGTCAGTACCTTATCAGAAGCTTCCTGTGTAGTACAAAGAGGTTCTGAATTCAACACAGATATAATGAATGATAATCAGAGTGCCATAGCAAGTGATTTTCATGTGAATGGCAGTATTGAGCGCAATAATGATGGGCAATTTGAGACTTGGGATAACTATCCAAGAGCATCGTCTGATTGGTTTCACCAGGACTATACTGATATCAAAGTCTCAGATACATTAGACAACGATGCAGCCACTAGCAGATGCCAAATTTCATATGATTCAGTTTTAAATGATGCCTTTCATTATGACCAAATTCGAAATGCACTGGAAACAATTGCAAGCAATCACAACAATTTAATGCAGAAATCTTTTGCAGGCGACACTGATGAAAGTCCTTGTGGAACCAGTGTAATGGCCACAACTGGGTTGACCATTCATTCTACCTCTTCAAAGCTAGTATCAAGTGTAGAATCAGAAACCACTGGTTCTGTAGCTTCTTCCTTAGCAATTACCAATCCTATTCAAGCGTCAAATATGAATTGTGCTCCAACCGCCACAAAGACAGTTATTCCTTTGTCAGTGTACTTGAGAAATGTCCGAGAAGCAAATTACAAGCAAATGAAGGATTCTGAAGGCAATTGTACGACACCAGTCTTTTATACTGGAGTTGTACATAATCCACTTGATGGCCAGGCTTATAATCGATATCAGTCTTGCAAAAGAGATGTTGCTGCAGTTTGTACTCGTGATCCCAGAGTGGCTCGAATGAGGAGCCAGTCAACTGATTTGCCGTTGTGCGTCCAGGTGGAAGAGAAGAACATTGTAGACCAAGACACTTTGAGTAAAGGTCGTCATTCCAAGAGTTTATTCCATTCTTCCAGTTTCACAGGTGTACAGGAGAATGCAAAGCCGAACACTACAAAACTCGTTTGTGCAATTTCGCCATTTATGTACAAATCTGACAAACCAGCTGGTAACGAGGAAATACTTGTTTCAGAATCTAAGAAAGCAGCGACAAAAACAGATGCAGTATCGGAGCGACACCACAAGTGTCACGATGGAGGCTGGAGACTAATACCAATAGAAAATCTGTTGCCACGTGCTCCAATTATATTTGCTAGATTGCTCTTGTCAGAAAGGCAGATTGCAGGATATCCAAGTGATCCAAGAGTTTCTTGTGACCGTGACTTGTCCATCTGCAAAAAATTGAGAAAGCCCGACCAATTTTCTGATGACACACCACTAATCATTGATGAAGCAGACACGATGAAAATCATCAAACCAAGAAGCAGTTTGGATAAATTTGATGGCACCAAAACAGCAGGTGTTTCACCTGAGTGTGAGCTCTTCAAAGAAAGAAATGGTTTCATGAATTCATCATATTATGAAGATGCACAACATTCTGAAGTAGTTACAAACCCAGAAAATGAGACAGCTGTGCAGCTTACAAGTCCACAAAAACCAGGAGATAATATTTTGCAAGATTTGCTGATGAGTATTGAATCAGGAGCTTATGAAATAGAAATGAATGAAAAGCAGAATGGTGGTATGATATGTGGACTTAACAAAGACAGAGTGCTTGGAAATCGAAGCTATGCTGTTCCGAATGTGAATGTGACCTCCGATAAACTTCAAGGTCAGCCTAATTCCACTCATCTTTCATCACAAATGAATGATCATATTCTCAGGCGAAGAGAGAGAGATTTGAGATCAAATGAAGGGTCTGATAAAAATATTAAGAAAGCAAAACATCTTTTGAGAGAAGGCAATATGATAGGAGGCCGCTCTCATTTGCACAGACATCACGCCAGAGAAAACAGTCAAATGTCCCAGCATCACAGACTGCATTTAAAGCGGCACGTGGGAAATTCAAGAGAAAACAGACGCAGAGAAAAATCACACGGCAAACAGTTCCTGAAGGAATTGCGTGAAAAGTCTTTGGATAGAGCTGTAGACAAAGTGGCAAACAGTCATTTGGAAGAAAAGGTGAAGTACGGTGAGAATTCTCATGGACTACAAAAGAAATCTGTGAGGGAAAAGGGTCATCCATCACAAGCTCATGGACAAAGGTTAAGCCACCATAAAAATAAGCGTGCAGAGAGCAATGAGACTTTGCAGCTTCATGTTGAAGAAAGTGAGAGATGTAATCTAAAAGCAGTAGATATTTCCAACAAAACAGTGGAATCTGTGAAGGAACTTGAAGCTGAAAAATCTAGCATGAATGACAAAGTTATTAGCCGGTCGTTTATTGAAAGATCTAGTTTGGATGAAAGATTCAACAATATTAATGTGAATGATTTTAATGATGGTCTATCTGTCATGCCTTCTTCTGATGTGAAGAACATGCACTTGATGCGGAATTTTGATGTTCAAGAACTAATTGCCTGCCAGTTGAAGGGTATACTGCAAGAACTGGAAAAATCGAGTGAATTTAGTGAAACAAACGAAGGTGGTACTTTAGACTCACATAAGACCACAGCTTCAAGAGAATGTGGTGGAAATGATGATGAAAATGAGACTTTGGGAGTCAATTTATTTGAATCGGAGGAAAGTGACCAGTCTTCTCTGGTGATTCTTCTTGACGATGAAGATGCAGCAGAGCCTGAACACGCGGACCAGCGTTCAGATCATGATTTGCAGAAGCCAGAACAAATGGGCAGAGAAAATAGTTCTTCTGATGATCCGAAAAGCACGGCGTCGAGGGATTTTGAGTTTCCAGATTGCACGCAAGAGTCATTTCCACTCTCCATTAGGATAACAAATCAGTCAAACAATCAGATCCGAGCAGAAATTCTGAAATCCATTCATACCCTCAAGTCTTCCTTAGAGCACAGGCTGAAATCAGATGTCGGAGATAGCGATGAACCTTGGGACAGAGGACCTGATATCTGCCAAACTCCAGAGGACAACTACGAATGTAGTTATCCAACTGAGGAACCCCTTCACGGAAGAGGCGATAATCTGATCAATGTACAAAGAAATCAAACTGCCGTGAATGATGACGATCAGAATATTGGCGATAGTGTTCAGTGCTCGAAAAAGCTTAACAATGATTCAGTCAACATGCAGACTGCAAGGGGTCATGATGACTGTGGCCAAAGTCCAAAAGCAGACAGTTTTTCTGAGCCTATTGACAGTTGTTCACCCACTAAGCCTTTGAGTCACAACCGGCATAGCCATAGTCCTTGGAAAGTGGCTAATGAATGGAGCAACATATCTTCACAATGGACCGAAATGAGCAGAGATTATGATTTTCCTGTTCGCAAGGATAATAGTAAGGATCTGTAATTGGTTTCATGAATCTTCTCACCAAAGTTCCTGCCGAAACGTTGGCTGCTTATAAAGAAGTAATGAAACGGGAAATTTCCTCAGCAGAGCAGAAAATCATCAGTGGTAAGACATTTTCTGATCCATTTGATGGCTTGAACGAAAGCCAGATTAGAAAACTTCCGAAGCCAAAATCAGCAAGTCCTAGTCATGACCAAGAAGTAGTTTTTGAGTGTGATATCCTTGCACTTGATAAAGAACTGAACCAAACCCACGAAAGCATGGAGAAAATTAAGGCTCAGTTAAGTCTACACCCCTCTCCCGCTCTCGATAAGACGTACAATGACCAGGAACAGAAATACAATATCTTGAATGTCAAAATGGATATGTACCAATATTGGCGGTCCAAATTTCGGAGGTACCAGAAGAGTAACTTTGTGCACATTATGCCAGACGAATTTCTGTTTGATGAGGAATTGGGGCGGTATGTGTCCTTGGAGGGCATGCTGATGTTTCTAAACGAGCCAACAATCCCTGTGGAGAAATGTGTTCATCTTGCTGCATTGAAAAGAGAAATTCTGCACGTTTTGTCGGTCTTGGAAATTACGAACATGAGACTCGCAGAAGATATAAAGCGATTAGAGATCAAACTTGGATGGCTGCATCTTCAAAGAAAACTTCAATTTCAGGAGCTCTGTTGTACCAATAAACAGGTGCAGCTTCGACTGAGGCAGAATTTCGAAGAGAAAGTCATCTCCTACAAGTAAACTTCAGTTACTTGTTTTCTTGTCTGGCGAATTCATAATCTTTAGTTCTTTAGTAGAGTTTTTGAGAAACAAGCAGAAGAGAAAGTTCTAATATATAAGACTTATATTGCAGTGTATGACATTTCCTTGTTTTATTTTGAATGATGAGGTTAGTCTGTTTGCACTGCCTTTTAACTTTTTGAGAACTTCTCTCTAAATTACGGGTTTAAAAAATGCTGCAGCTCAGATATCTTTTAAGAAATTCATCTTATTCGTGTTAATTTTGCATAATTTCTGATGCCCATTCAGTATCTCTTAAAAAGAGTCAACCTCTTCAATGCTATCTCCACTTACAGTCCTCCAATATGATGCCTGTTGAGTTTGACTATATTTTTATTTGTTTCTTTATATCACTGACTATTCTTACCTTTATTTTTCTGCTTGTTTGAAGGAATGTTTTGCAAGAGCTACGCGAGAGAAAGGATCCGCAAGCAAAGGAGATTCAGAAATTTGCTCATGAGGCTGTATATGTGTTTGAATCGTACATAAAAGTTCTTGACTGTGCAGAGGTACGGTGACACTTTATACACGCCATTCGTGGTGCAAGAATGTAGTCTGCTGGCAACTTTTGGCCTGTATTTGAATTTGTGTTATGCTTTGAATCTGTTTTGTGCTTTCATGACTGATTTACTGGTATGCAATTTGATTTGATTATTTGTCTTGTATTGATATTAACCATAATACTTTTGATTACACACTGAGGCACTATTTAAATATTGTGATCATATTTCAAGGCACCAGATCTTATTTGTTAAATGTGACAGTGGAATGAGAGCTTATTTAACATTAATGCTTAAATGTGGAGACTATAGGATTTACTTACAGGCATATATTTTTTTGCTGTGATATTCCTTTTCTTATGAAGGGTCATATTTTGACTTTGTTGGCAGAAATCCAATGAAGGAGATGGTATTTGGACATTAAACGAGGAAAGCTCTGCAACAAAAAGTTGGTAAAATTTTGCTCTATAAATGTATCAATCGGTTTGATTATTGAATAGGTTCATCTGCTGAAAAATTGAATACTGTAATTTTATTTGAGACCCCCATGCGGCAACACTTGCTTGATTGGGTACTATACACCTCCATCTATGTAGGCTACCTAGCATTGATGATGATGATGATGATTATGGTGGTGGTGGTGGTGGTGATGGTGGTGGTGACAACAACAATGATGGATGGTGTTGTTTTTCAATATCGTGGACATGTATGTAGAGCTTGGCAAGCATATTGAATAGAGAACCTTGAAATTTGCAAAAACATTTCTTGAAACGTATAAGAATTTGGTGCTTTTTATCACTACTCTGAACAATAAGTGTTTTTGCAATTAAATTAGGAACAGTTGGGAAATTTTGTTTCGTATTAGTATAAAATAATTCCTATTTATGGGGAAGAAGTGCTTCTGAAAATGGCATTATGTCACTTCTACTGGTTGACATTTCAGGAAGACAATCGAGAAGTCGTTCAAGATCGCAGGCTTCGTCATTCCATGAAGAAAATAGAAACTTTCCAAGAAACAAAAGGAGACAAAATGATGGTGCCGGCTACTCCCACAGTTATGGCTACCAGCACAACTTCGGCTGGCCACAGTCGAATGAGTGGAGTTGTCATGGTGACGGTGGACCGTATGACGCGCGTGAATCATGGTACTTTGGTAGAGAAGAGATGGAAACTAATTTTGACAGAATGTGGCATAACATCAACGATAGACGAGATTTTGAAGATATACGCAAAGGCTGGTATCGTGGAAGATTTGACAGTTTTGCGGAGAGTGATTTTGACAGAAGGTTTGAAGGAGAAAACAACCGAGGTTCACACGACAGAGGATCGAGCAGGCATTATAAAGATGTAAGCTGCGTTAGCCATTTTATTTTAGATACCGATATTCTTATATTATTTCTTATCTGTAACATGGAATTTCAAACATGGTGGAGACAAATCTGGATATTTCCTCTACATAACTGTGCATGCAGAGAGAGATCCATGTGTGCTAACTAGCAGATATTCCAAGTAGAACAGCAGACTTTTCAGTAGACTAAAAATCTCAGACTTTCAGTGCTGATAGGCGTTAAAAAATTTGTCGGCCAGAGTACTGCTGTTGATATTGAAAAATCTGAGAAACTCTTTTGCCTGTGGGCAATCTAGAGCTATAAAATTTAGTGAAATATAAAAATTTTCCTGAAGTGTAAAAAACTTTGAGTCAGAACTTCCTTAAACCTTTTGATTATGGTTTCACAACCTAGTGATTATACCAATTTCTGGGGCCAAGGGGTTAAGGGAACAGCACCATCTCTTGAAATATGCTAAGACCCTTACATGTCGGTATCTAAGGATCTGTGAGATTTCCAATAGGCTACAGCATGACAACTATTGTATGCTTATTTTGTTGTGGCGTTTAAGTATTGTGTTTTTAAAGATCTCATAATCACAGAACTCTACACAGATAACAGTGCCAGATTTTAAATCCAATGGAACATAACTTGTGTACTCGTGTTTTTGTATTTCAGTATGACAGGGTCAGAGACGATGATCCGGCCTACTGTAGAGATTCCTACCGTGGTTGTTCTGACCGTCATGACTACCATGTTCGGGACTATTCAGATCTTGACTACAGTTATCCTGATTGTTCTGATTATGAGTATGCCACAAGCGATCATCGCGGTGGTGGCTATTCGAGTTATCGTTGGGGTCGTGGAAGACCAAGTCGGCGCTGACTGATCACAGTCGATTTTTCTAGCAGTATTTTGAAAACCATTTCAAACGTGACTTTTGCATCACTCTGTTTATACTTCTTTGACTGTAGCATAGATAATATCAGACTTGTTAATAATTTCTGGTTGTACTCTGCCATGGTAGCTGAATGTCAGTTCATGTATGCTTCCTGTTTCTGTTTACTTTGTTACGTTGCGTAAAAATTGCTAAATCAGCAGAATCTGTGGACTTGGTTGTATGAATGATTGGATCTATGTTTTACAAGCGAAGAATAAATCAATGCCATCATACTTCTTATGTACTTGTAGTGTAACATTTTATATTACATAATATTTATTGTTCAACTTACTTGACAATGTTAACTTAATTTGTGATTGTCTTCATTCTTGTTTGTCCATTTGCCTAAGTATTTTTTCAGATCTTGTTATGATGATGTAAACCAATCATCATGCAAATGTAGCTGCTCTTATATAATTATTGTCAGATATTTGTTTGTCAGAATTGTGTTTCTCCCAGAAGATCTAAAATAATTAGCACAGATCCATTGCACAGACTGCTTTATTCTGCAATTCAATGGCTATATATTCATGTATTATGATAATCCTTGTTGACATTTGAGTTGGGGCTCATTTCTGGGCACAGAGGTCCTATTGGTTTTCACTGCTGTTTAGCTTCCACAAGTCTTCTCGTTCGCAGCATGATGCAATTAGTAAACCAAGCTGGATCTGTTCCAATTTAGGGTATAGAGCAATTTCTGACAGCTTTTAGATTAAATTTTACATTGATGAAAAGAAGTATCAGAAAATATTATTGTTTTTATGTTTGGTTTCTTGAACTTATATACATATATAAATATTATTGTTGTCTTTGCTATAATTATCGTGGTTAATAAAGTGCTACTTGTATTCTTTGCATTTAGCACTGTATTATGTAAGTTGTCTACGCATTTCGGCTGTGATAACAGTGGATTTGAAAGTGCTTTTGAGTTAACATGTGAAATTTATGACTGTAAGTTAACGTGCGGTCAATTTTGTATCTTATTCACTGGATTTTGATTATTTTGACTGGTTATTGTTTCACATTTACTTAATTAATTCCATCCATCAGACGACTTTAGTTTGAAGATTGAACTAAGAGAGTAATAATTTTTAAAATTCTGATTTTCTTTTCTGTAGTTATGTTTACTTGGCAAAAAATTAGAAATTTTATGTCACGATATTTGTTGAATACTTTAGAATCTCAAGCAGAATTAAAATGCCATATAAAAAATAACACACTGATGTAAAATATAAGTTTCATGTCAATAATTCCAACTAAATTCATTTTGTGCCAAAACGATAAACAACGGTGTGCACTGTGCAGTGTTTTCTTTGATTTCTTCAATATGCTTTTGTGTCTGTTGTTTAGTGTCATGCTCTTTCATTGTTTGCATTGCTTTGTAACTGTCCCTTCCCACCAAGTACAATTTAAGTGTAAGGATGAGAAACAGTGTTGAGAACTTGAGATATCATTGTTGCATCGACTAGGGCAATGGCTATGGAATGAAAATTCTAAAGTTGTCATTGAACTTCTATAGCGCCATTTTTGTAATGTTACTGACATCAGTAGATGTAGTGTATTTTTTTAGAAGCTGATTTATTACTTCTTGGGCAGAACTTGGGTAACGACCAGTTTCTTTCAATTCTGCATTTGAAAGAAATACAGTAGCAAGTTAAATTACACAACCATTTGACAAGCGTACATAGAAAGTGAACTAAAGAGATCATCGAGACTCCTGATGCTGTATCAATAGGCAATGCACAATTGTGTTCATTTTAATTTCTGCAATAGTTGTCACTTTGTTTAAGACCAGGCATTATTACTCATTTCTATGCTGTAACTTCTATTGCAGTTTTGTTGGTTTTTAAATACTGTAACTTTTGTCGTTGACTGGTTATTATGTTTTATGCTGATTAATCATTGATATTATTTGTTGTATGCATAGAATGGTTTATTATATATTGTAATTTGCTCTCTATATCATTAGTTGCAACGTTATCTGCAATTTTTGTTTTTCACGAAGGTCCAGGCAGTTTTCTAAAAAAGTGTTATAAAACCTTGTGTTCTTATTAAATCAACATTTTTGAAATTTTACCCAAAATACCATGCACACAACATTTTTTTTACTCAAAATACCATGCACCTTTTATGACTATATTTGTCTTTATGATAACATTTAATAATTGTTAATATGACAGACATATGAATTGCAGCAATACAATTTTACAGTATATTTGCATTTATTTAACAAGTGCAAAATAAATTGGCCCAGGTCTGAACTGAGATAGTGTACCATCATCCAGTCTTGCCCAAATCATTTTGGTTTTTGTATCTCTCTCTGCAGTGGTTATTCAGGTCATTCAATATTTTACCATAATTAATACAAATGTCAAATGAAGATTTTCAAAGAGATGAAATTGGAAGATTTTTGTGTTGACAAAATTGGCTATAGGCTTGGTGAATGAATGTGGTATAGAAATGAATACAATTCACTGTCCATCCTTGTGCTATAGTAGAAGATTCTTTTTTCACTAGAAATATCCTGAGTTTAACATTTGAGTGAAACAAGATTCTGGTGGACAAGTATGATGATGAGAGGCGTAAGAGCGCGAGTCCCATGACATGCCCCTTTTGTGCCTCTGCTACACTCCTGTCCATAACTGGTGACATAGCTAGCATGGGTTTACACACAGTGGTGTAGCAATGGGGAGGGGCAGCAGATAGTCTTTCAACAAGGTTGGATAATAGATTTAGTGCAGATTTACCTTAACTTCTGAAAAATCTTGACAAAAAAAGAGGTCATCACCTATTTCACCCAGTTAAGTTACATGGAACATCCATGTTCATACGACTTGGCTTACTAAAAAATAGCTGATGACCTTTTTTGCTTGTTAGAATTTTTCAGAAGTTGAGGGTGGCATTACTAAAATTTATTTGCCCCCCCAGACGCCGGACACCCTCAATACGCCACTGTTTACCGAGCTATGGTACAGAATTACTGAACAACAGTTTCTAAAAAATACAAGGTAACAATATCCTAACTTTATCACTTTTATCAAATGTGATATGCTTGATTTCAAAGGTACAATATTTAACTAAACATTTTAAGTGATAGCCATTTATATCTCTCACAAACATTGGTTCTGTTAATAAGTGTCAATGATAGCTAAAGAAGATGAAACATCACAGAGAACGATATGCAATCACTTGTTATTGTAGCAACAGTTAACAGAATTATTGCACAGAGCTGCTCATGGCAGGAGCATCATTCAACTCCCATTAAGCATTATCATAAAAAAATTAGTGCTTCCTATTTCATATTTGATGGCTGACAACTTTACGCTACAAGCTCAAGTTCTCACTACTGTATCGATCGTCAGTGCAGTAATGTAACACAAATACTTTTACTCCAGAGCAACGAAATAAATATGCACGTTACTTTGTGAAAATGAAAAAAAAACCTCTTACTTATCTTGAGAAAGTCAGATTTCATCATGAGCAGCTTACAGCAGTATATATAAAGTCCCTGCAGTCTGCATAGCGTCAGCCATGGCAAAAACCAATATGAAAACAAAGGTAACGGCACAAAATGAAACAACACACAATGCCTCAACTGAACAGCCATCTTTGTCATTCAGCCATCTTTGACCCGCCTGGCAGTGACAATGTTCCGTCGCAGGCTCGCAAGGTCTCCAGCTTTTTCCAGGAACGGATGGCCCAAGAGTTCTTCCGCCGTCGCACGGTTTTCAACACTCACTTCGAGACAGCGATCTAGAAAATCTCGAAGTTCCTTTGAGAACTTTGCAATGTTTTCGATTTCTGGTTTTCCGTGAGTGGTTATCAAGTACAAAGCTCGGACGGGTGACTCATTCATGTACGGCGGCTCCCCGTTCATCATTTCCACGATGACTATCCCTAAGCTCCATATGTCTACTTTGTAGCTGTATTTTTTCCTGTTTCCATGTAAGTAAAGAACAACCAAAACAAATTGTACAGCTTTGAGCAAAGCCTTCTTAAAGATAATTTATCACTGCACCAAACTCAGAAAATTGTCATTTTAACACGACACATTTTCAATTTATCACTGCACATTTTGTGCATCACTGCACATTAAAAAGGTCCTGACTTCAAGCATAAATGAAATACAAAATCTCTTAGAAGAAATTATATGTCCAACAGATGCATATTCAAAGAGACATGCTGTCTTAAGACATGAGGCGTATGTAGACTTGAAATCTCAAGAGTCTTTTGACCTTCAGAGCTCATCTTAGCACTCATCTCTAGACTTCTGACAAATACCTCTTTAGCCTACTGTCAGAATTGAATACCGGTAGTAATAAACCAGAGCTTTCATCAACACAATTTATTTGATTGCATTCTTACTTCAAAATGACCATCAAGTGGTGCCTAGTGAACAGTGTTGCGCGGTAACGAAGTAGAAGTAACGCGTTACAATACTTAAGTACAATTCTGAGTACTTCGTAATGTAACGAAGTACACAATTTGCACAGTACTTTTTACTTGTAACGAAGTAAGTTTTTATTCAAATATTAGTACTTTTACTTCGTTACATTATGTCCTTCACGTCCCGTTACAATAAAAATTTATCATCGTCGACTTTCGTTGCATTTACCTGTGTTGCTGTTCAAAACATGATGTTTAGTTCTTCTGAACTTCCCGTAGGTCTACTTACATAGTTCCACAGCAGGGTTGATAGAATAAACAGCTCTGGGCTATTATTGACGCTGCCAATGTAGGGCCTAGTTATGAAGTTAGGCTAATGGCGTATATCTGTCAAGGCTGGAAAAAACTAGGTTTCAAAGATAAGATTTAGGTTTTTAGGTTTTAATGCTTGGCATGTCAATGCCTTTTAACCATTTTCTATACTCTTGTCACATGTCAAAGCCTATAAAGTATAAACCTTTCTCTATATTCTTGCCCCACGTGTGTTTCTCTGACTGCAGAGTGAAAGAAACTTTAAATAAATTAAATACGAGGTTATTCATTTTTCTATTTATAGAACAAAACCTAAAAGCCTAAAATAACCTTTGACATTTTAAGTTTTTTAAAAGCTAATAACCTTTAGGTTTGTAAAACCTTCCACATTTTTTACTTTTTACCAGCCCTGGTAACTAGGCACGTACTTTTTACTTTTACTTAAGTAAAAAATGTCCATAATACTTGAGGCTGCTGCATGTTACTGCTGTGGAAAAGGAGGCACTTGCTTAGGTGTACCGTTTGTCATTGATGGGATTGAAATAAAAATGTGATTTAGCAAGATAAGGTGGAGTTGCTTCTATCAGCTTCGAGGATCCTTCCATCCTTCCATACGTTTTTACAACTCGTTTTAAAAAAAGGATCGACTACTTTTTGGCCTACCAGATAACTTTTTGATCCTCACTTTTACTTGAGTAACTATTTTCATCAAGCTGCACTTTTTCATCTTTTACATTAAGTAAAATGCCATAATACTTACTTTTGTCGGCGGCACTTTTACTTGAGTACTCAAACTCAGTACTTCATACAACACTGCTGGTGAACTACCATAATGGTGAAAAAGACAATTTTTATGATTAACAATTTTTAATTTTATGTTTGCTATAAAGACGCACTTGTTTAACATCTCATTTAAGTGAATCTGTATAAATCAATCAACTAACAATGTGATTAATAATGGTGAAAAAGACAATTTTTATGATTAACAATTTTTAATTTTATATTGCGTGACATAAATCAATCACACAATGTGATTAATAGTTGAAAATATCAAAATTATCAAAACTATTTAAAATATCAAAACTAATATCATAATATGAAAAGAAGACATGCATTTCAAACTACCAGTATATGTTAAGTAACAATTGTAAGACATTTATAGCCAACATATCATAGGCATAAACTTCTATTAGGCCTCAAGGCCTAAGCCCTTGCCCCCACTTTTGAGAGGCTAGGCTGGGAAAGGGGAAAGATGTAGGGGTTGAGCCACTGCACTTCTATAAGTGATTTTTAAAAATAAGAAATGAAAATCAACATCACAGAATCAATTAGAATTTCAAAACCGGAAGTTAACAGGAAATTGAAACGAGACTGTAACGAATGACTCACCGTGCCACAACCTCCGGCGCCATCCAGTACGGAGTTCCGACCATGGTATTGCGCTTCTCGCGGTTTGGCGTTATCTGGGCGCAGAAACCGAAATCGGTCAGCTTCACCTCCCCATCCATTCCCAAAAGTATGTTGTCACTTTTCATGTCGCGGTGAATGACCTCGTGGCTGTGAAGGAACGACAGCGCTTCGAGACATCGCCGGCAGATTCCGGCCATCTGCACCTCGGACAAAACGGTTTCCGTAACGACGTCGGTCAGACAGCCTCCCTCGAGATACTCCATGACAATCCAGAGCCGGTCGGCGACCAGGTAGCTTTCGATGTAGTTGACTATGTTTGGATGCTTGCATTCTCTCATCACCTCAATCTCGCTGATTATCATCTCCTTCTTCTGCTGACGAGCGAGGTCCATTTTCTTGATTGCGACAACATTTCCGGCCGAAGTGTCTTTAGCTTCATAGACCGTGCCAGACGCTCTAAACCACAGCACCATAGCACCATTAATAGCCGAGTATTTTGAAATTGCTGCAAAGCAAGTCATTTCGTACAACACATAAATCTATGTCGTAATTTTTGAGTGACTACAGAAGATCACATTGTGGGTTTTGAAATTTCATGAGTTGTCTTAGTGGGGTCTGTGGCTTGAGTGTGTGAAACTAAACTCTTTCTATATACTTTAAATGATTTACAGATTTTACTAACCCAGCACCAAGTCTCTTTAACATGAAATATTTGCGCTTTGGGTCTCCAACTGATACAATTCTACCTAAAATTTAACATTAGAACATTAAAATTTAACATTAGAACATCAGCTTTATAATAAAATCAAAATAAAATAATGCCTCAGTTCAAAAAGGCATTTATAAAAAACACTGAAATAGATTGCATCTGAAACAATTTTAACACAGCAAACACACACAGAGGAAATATTTACGAATATCTTGTAGATCAACCATTTGCAGCTGTCATAATGCCTCAGGTCAAAAAAGCATTTATAAAAACATTGAAATAGATTGCATCTACTACATTGATGTAGCAGACACTAAATCAAATAACAAACACACAAACTACTTTAAAACATGGAAGTTACAGCTTTATTAAAAGCTTCACCAGGAAGAGACGTCCATGATACGTTTAGTTGGGCATTCGAATTTCTAATACTGTATTTCTAAGCCCTGCAACAGACCTACGACTCACAACACAAAGGAACTAACCCAATGCTTCCATAACTTCTGCATCTGTCATTTTTCGTTTAGTGGATCTTTTTCTTTCACTTGTCCTTATTTCCACTTCAGGCATCTTTTCCTCCATTGGTTCAGCGGCCTTCTTTTTCTAAGAATTTAACAAATGTGCATGAAATTCGAGAGAATAGCTAGTTCATGAATGCCCAGTCAATAAAGCCGCATGAAATTTCACGGTCAAACTATAAAATTCACTGAGATTCAAATGAAACCGTACGAAAGCCTTGCCTCTCTCACCGGTCTTCTGCTGGACCTGCTCCTCACAAAGTTCCCCAACTTTTCTAGTTTCGTCTCACGCTTGGTCTTAAGCACGTCCGTCGAGAGAGACCGAGTGAATTTCAGCGGCGTTTTAGAGTGGAGCAGATCGTCGGATGAGTTCGCCAGGTACAGCTGATTGCCGGCCGATGAACCGCTTAAGTCCAGGAGATTCTCCGTTGAGCTTGCACCGAGGAACTTCTGTTGTCCCTGCTTCATCAGGTTCTTGTTGTAAGCCTTAAGAGCAATGACAACAGCGTCTGGATTGTCCTGCTGTTCCTGTTTACTGCAATACCACACAAGCAACATTCGAATGCTAACGGTACTGAAATATTTTCATATTGTTCAAACCTCACATGTTCATGAACGCCATTTTAAATATAACAAAGCTATAGCAAATTCAGCATATATTCTCATATCTGTGCAACCATTTGAGGACATTTAGAAGTCATTGGCAGACTTCAATAGACTTGTGGAGCTACTGTGTTTGGGAATTAGCAATAAATACAGTTTTATGGCATTGCACAGGGACTGCTCCTTTGTGTGATGTTAAGGGGTCGTCCATAAACTATGTAGCGCGATTTTTGCACTTTTTGACCCCACCCCCATCGTAACGTGATGTAACAAAAAGTTGGACCTCCCTAAAATATGATGTAACAACGGGCCGAGCCCCCTTTTCGGTCTCTCAAAAAATCCCGAGAAAAGTCTTGACAAGCAAAAAAGGTCATCCTTCCCTCTCCAAATAACCTGACATCCTTATATTTTTCCCCTCCAAATAGCCGCACAAGCAAACAAAGGTCATCATCTTAAAAATTTTGCATTGCGTTAAGTCACACTCACGGAACCCCCCTTGTCACACTTCGTAACAAATGTCCAGACCACCACCCTAGGCGCGTTACATCATTTGTGGATGGCCCCTAAGCCAAACTACATCATCAGTATTTGAAACATTTATTTGAAAGTCATCTTTAAGAGCAAGTTGTGAAATTCTGAGGAGTATGGTAACAAACTTCACATTAACTGCTAAAGAGTTAAAAATTATATTATCAACACTATATGTTTTAAAATGCAAAACTTACATTTATATAGCGCCTTGATAGTAATAGAATAGTCACAGCCTAAAGTGCTACACAGACTATATTAATGTCTACTCTGTGCCATGTGAGTGCCAGGGAATCGAACCCAGGATGACGGGCTGGAGGACTAACGCTCTACCAACTGAGCCAGCTTTGGTAATAAGTTTATTTCTAAAGGGTTGGAGTGGTTCATAACATATCTGTACAAATGACTAGCCCCACAAAATCTTTTCAGGGGTGCAGCGATGGAGTGTATATCAGTATATAAACCCCCCAAATCAGATTACCTTAAACAAAATTTTGTGTTTTTTAAGATTTTCAACGTTTTTAAGATCTATAACCCCCAAATCACATTACCGGTATACCCCCCAAATCAAATTCCTGGCTATGCACCTGATTCTTTTTCAGGTCATTTCACAGATTCGTATTTGCAAAACAAAACAACTTGAAGCGCAATATTGATGTTTCAAGAGTTTACCTGATGTTTGAGTGTTGCAGCCATGCTTCCCACGCCTGCGGCATACCAGTGAAGTACCCTGTGTCGGGGTCAAAGGCGACGTGGCAGTTGTGACTGACACTTGTCGGACTGGAAATCTCTATCGGAGTCTCACTCGGCTTTGTGTCGGATAACGACGAGTCCTGAGACGGTTGACGCGCACTTCGGAACTTGAAGAATCTTCTAAATGCTGATGCTGCCATTGCGATTTTTTATAAAGTTGCTTCTTCTCGAAAGAGTTTTATTATCTGTTTGCAGGACCAAGAGGTTGGATATCAATCCAGAGCGTGTACGTCTCACAAATAGCTCCTCATCATTGTTGCATGATTTGAAGTCAAGCAACTCTCAGTCTACAACGTGTCATTTATACCAGGCTGCATGATTTAAATCCATAAGACCCAGTTCTGTGGTAACAAAACGAGCCAAAAAAGTAAAAGTTGATTCAATAATTAATGCCTTGTAAATATTTAAATATTTAATATTTATTTCCAAGTCATATACTGTAGTATAGTAAAAATTAAAAACTCTCCAGATTGGCAGTTAGATAAATCAAGTTTTGCTAATCTCTGAAGTAACAATAAGGGCAAACAGGAAGAATCAAGTCACAAAACGTCAGTAGAGTCATACAGTGACGTAGCCAGGATTTCTGGAAGGAGGGTTTTGGTTTTGACTTTTGATTGTAACCAACTTTCAAAAAATCTTTACAAGCAAAACAAGGTCATCCTATGTATCTATTCTATGTCTTTCCTTCTAAAATTGTTCCTTTCAGATGCTGACAAGCAAGAAAAGGCCATCACACCTATGGCACTTAGAAAATTTTGGCCAGCAGCCCCAAGGGGGGTTTTGACCCTCAAAACCACGCCCGAAAATTTAAAATGCATGGAAACACATTTTTAAAATTGTGTGTTGGTGCGCCCAAGGGGGTTTAACCCCAACCCCCCTTGGCTATGCCTCTGGAGTCATATAATGATTTTGATTTTCACATACGACATCTTAATAAACAAAATGATATACCTCCCAACATAAACCACATCCAGTTTTCTTCACTAACTGAGGTACATGCTTGCATAATTATTAATAAAGGTAACGATAGACAGAGTCACAGAGAGACAGATGGCAAAACGAAAGCCATAAGTCATTCAGATGAACCAGTTAATTTTTAAAAAATTCAGACAGTCTATTTCTAATTCAAACACAAACAAATGCCAGCAGATAATTCATTTAGCAAGTACTCCAGCCAGAGTGGTTATTTTCAATAATGACTTCAAACATAGAGTTTGACACCTTTTAAACTTCTGTTGGGCTGGCAGTTTAGTTTAAATAGCATTGCATGAATCTGGGAGGCAGATAACTGCAGTGGCGTAACGTGGGGGGGGGCACTTTGTTGACAGCCCCCCGGGCCCCGGGCGGGGGGCCCCCAAAGAGGGGTCTAAGCTAGGGTTAGGTTAGGGTTAACCCTAACCCTAGCTAGAAATGATGTGCTGACTACCTTTTTTTTTGCTCGTCAGGATGAAAAAGGAGGCGATAACGTTTTTTTTGCTCGTCAGGTCGAAACTCTGGGGCCCCCATGGCAAAGATGCCCCCGGGCCCCCAAAAGTCACGCTACGCCACTGGATAACTGCTAATGCATGCAAACCCAACTATGATATTCTTAAAGTCATAAGCATTTGAAATGAAACATTTTGAAGCATGTTTACAACAATTCAAATAAAACCACTTGAAGCCTCCTATGATAACTCAAATAGCTCTTTTGCAGTTTCATCAAAACGTCCATTCAATACAATTGTATTCTACATCCTTGTAGGTCCAAGCATTTTCCAATTAATTACAAGTAGGAAGTTTTACAATGGGCGTCACAAATAAGCAGTGGCGGCTCCGCATGGGGGCCAGTGCCCCCTATTGAATTCCTGGCCTCTCTGTTGGGACCCTATACCTACTACTACATACCTATCAACAAATGGTTGGCCCCCATGCTTAGAAGTTGGCACCTCAACGCCCCCTCCCACTTGCCAAATCCTGGAGCCGCCACTGCAAATAAGCATTTACAGCTGCGAACAAGGAACTATATTTTCAGAGACACGCCACGTTTGCAAGCATTAATAGTAATTTGCTTTTTTAATGTAACAGAAAATTTATTTTACAAATCGTGTATTACTCAACATGTAGCCTAAGAGACGGACCTCGCTGGTCGAGAGGTTACAACAGCAAGTCTTTTAACAGTAACGGGATTTTACGTGGTTTACTGGAGAGATTTCCTAGCTGTGTGTAAGCATACTATGGCCTGCACGTAACATAACCACCATCCTTGAAACCGGAACGTCCAATCCACTTGGTTCTATATATGTTCCAGACAAAATAGGGCTAATGCGATGCAAATGTATTTAAAAATTGACCAAAGATTGAGTCTTATGTATTCACCTTTTTCGTGGAATCGAATCCCGGCCCACAGCCTTCAGACGTACACGAATTACAACATATACTGTTGAGTGTACAACAAAGAGACGCGAATTAACGTTAGTCATTTGACGAAACACCGGTCATTAGGTGAAACAGGTAGATTACCTAATTTACCTTCGATCATAGGTGAATTCTATGCGCCATTGAGCTCTAAATACTTAGAAACCGTCGGAAATTGACTCCCGTGGTGTAGCAGTCGTCTTTACAGATGCAGAAGTCAAAATACACGGCTAGTATGCGAGTCTTCGTCTTCGGACAAGTGCAGACATTGTCTTTCGTATATTTTTAACATTAATGGTCACCAATTGCTCACGTGAATGCTCATTTTCTCAGTTGAAGTATGTTAAAAATTCGATCAGAACAGCAGCTATGCATGGGCGTAAAACACGGGGAGACGGCGGGGGACAGAGTATCAATTATCCCCCCAATGTTTTGGGCTATATGGTAAAAATTCTATCCTACCCCATGATGTTGATGCCAGAATTACGCCAAATCCGCATTCTCTCATTTCGGATTAGGCCTACCTTTTTTTGCTTGTCAGGGTATTTGGAGAGGGAAAAATTTTAAAATATCAGGATGACCTTCTTTTTTCCTTGTCAAGACGTATTTCATGAACGATTTTAAGTCCCCACCATAATATGCAATATCCCCCCAAAATGGGGGGATATTTATATTTCTGGGGGTCAACTTTTTAAAAATTATTCTATCCCCCTAATGTTGACGCCAGGTTGTTTACGCCCCTGCAGCTATGCAAAAAGGCAGGTTGGATACCTTATCTCCAATGTTCCCTCTAAGGTGGGCGCGTGGGCGCGCGCCCACAAACGGGGAGACATGCGCCCAAAAATAATTTTGTTATTGCCCAAAAAATTGAAAATTTGGCGGAGGTATTTCATTTTTATGAAATGATATATTTGAAATTTTTAAAAGGTGATCAGTTTGACCATTTAATATGTCTTATCCGTGACGTATGATAACCAAAAAGACCGGAAAAGGTCATCAGTCATCACCGGTTCATAACACTTGGCGTGCTGCAGTGGTTTCAGAGTTTCAGAAAGAAAAATTGCCCAAAGAGTTAGTCAAGTGGAGAATTGTTGCCCAAGATGAATTTCGTGCGCACACGGACCATCAAGAATTAGAGGGAACATTGCTTATCTCTACTACGTATAGAAGCAGATGTGCTACGTAACATTAACTTTGAAGACCTGATCAAAGACTTTGCAATTTTAGGAAACCCATTTTCAAATCTAAATGAGGCGGAAGTGTGGAAAATTAAACATTATTTTTCATCGTACTGCAGGTTTTTAATTTTGAAAAATTGTCATGGTTTATTGTTCTCTATATTTGGAATTACATATAGGTTAGGCCCCTATTTGGGGCCTAGGGTTTGGGGCGCAAAATTTTTAAGTGCTTAGGCAGTGGCGTCGGGACGAATTTTCGTCAGGGGTGCAGATTTTCTCCAGGTCAAAGTTTTTTCTTTGAAATCCTTGACAAGCAAAAAGGTCATCTGCACATTTTTAAGGCTACAGGGGGTGAAGACAGGGTGCCGACCATCTTCTTTCCAGAGGGTGCACTGCACCCCTACATTTTTTCAGAGGGTGCAGCTGCACCCCTTTCACCCCCACTTCGTACGGGCCTGTGCTTATGGCCTCAATGGGTCTTAATCCGGCATTGCAACTAATCGCACGTTGATAGCTCGATATGTTTTTCATGAAATGTTCACGTGATCTAAAACTTCGTTTACATTCTACCATGATTTACTACTAGAATGGCGTCGACTCAGGGCTTTTTGTGCCGGAACGAGGCGGAACGGCGTTACGGAAAATATGAACGGCGTTCCGGAAAATCTGAAGACTGGTAATTTTTGGCAACATTAAATTCATAAATAGAAAAATTAGAACCGATATAGGCCTAGTTCTAAATTTTATATGTATGAATTTATGTTGTATTGATAATAATCATTATAGTAACTGTTTGGCCGCTAACCTACGTCATGTTGACAATTGACTTCTGACTATTGTGTTCCGGAAAATATATTTTTTTAACAAAAAAGCCCTGTATGTGTGGACTATTGTTCTAAGGAGAAGTTCGGTTAGCAAAATATTAATGGCTAATTTCTGGATGGTAATGGTAATAATAAAAAAGACACGAGACTTAATTGCAACCAATCTTAACCTCGCTTGACTGCAACAACGTAAAATACGAAAATGTTGGTATTGAAATATTTCGGTGACTTTAGCCTTGATATGTCGAATGCCTCCGGCACTAACTCGAATGAGTACAGTGAGAAGGTGTAGGCTAGTTATTCAAGTACCCGACAACATTATTTGCGTAATCCTGCCATCAGCATTGGGAAGAGGCAGAAATATTTTAACAGTTTTAATTAGGCCTATGCCTGCCCATAAATATGTAAAAATCTAGTGATGACCTTTTTTGCTTGTCAGACTTTTTAAATAGAGACTTTTTGAGAGTTAAAGAAGCGCACAAAAACTAGAGATGACCGTAATCCCCGTTAAAGTAGCAAAAAAGAACAACACATTGGGAAGGATAAATGATACTTTATCCTTCTCATTAGCTGTGGGAGCGTCCCCACTGATTTACGCCCCAGCCCGACGATAAGGAGAATTAGATGTGGAAGGAAATGTTTTCGTTTTCATAGATCCTAGTTCCTACAGAGACTAGGCATATAAGAATAAGCAGCTACTGTAGTAGTACTACCAGTGTTTATTCTAGGCCTTTTTTGGGAGGGGGAAATTCCCCCCCCCCCAGTTTTAAAAATCCCCCCAAATTTGTATATGTTGGCTTGGGGGATGGAAATTTTCCCCCTAAAAGCGTGAAGAGACAAATCTTGTCCCCAAACATTTCAAACTCCTCCCCCCCCAATGTCAAGGTGGCTAGAATAAACACTGAGTACTACGGTACTACACGAAAGCGTTATATAAATCCACTAGATTTTAATTACTTACTTACTTTGACTGAAGTACAGATGCATACTGTGGATGGGATGATCAACATCTGAAAAAAGCTAATGGTCGGTCGGGTCGGGTGGGGTGGGGTGGAGGTGGTAATTGAGTTCTGACGTCATTTAATTTATCCTCGACGACGACTGACAGACGCAGACGACGTCAGAATGTCAAATTCATATAGCGCAATGATGAGCTCGACGCGCCATCAAACTCGGCATCCGTTTGTGCATCGAAGATCCGAAACATAAGTGCTGCTATCAATTTCACGTCAACACAACAATCATCGTTCGTCAGTTTATTCAAAGTGCCATCGCTCGAAACGATCTACCTATGGGAGAGAGAGGGAGGGAGGGGGAGGGAGGAGGGAGGGAGGAGGAGGGAGGGAGGAGGGAGGGAGGGAGGGAGGGAGAGGAGGGAGGGAGGGAGGGAGGGAGGAGGAGGGAGAGAGAGAGAGAGAGAGAGAGAGAGAGAGGGAGAGAGAGAGAGAGAGAGAGATAAAGAGAGAGACAGACAGACAGAGACAGAAACGGTTAGCAAGAGAAAGAGAGACAGAGACAGAAACGGTTAGCAAGAGAAAGAGAGAGACAGAGATGAAGAAAGAGAGAGACAGAGACAAAGAGAAGAAAGACAAAGAGAAGAGAGACAAAGAGAGAAGAGTGTGTGTGTGTGTGTGTGTGTGAGAGAGAGAGAGTGTGTGAGTGAGAGAGATATACAGAGACAGAGACAGCGACAGAGATGGAAAGAGGGAAATATTATTTTTAAAGAAAAGTATATCGTCTTCTAAGTTCTTGTCGATCATTACAAAAAGACGCTGTTACATTACATTACATCGTCAGCGTCAACAGTAATTTGTAACAGCTTATACGAATTCTAATTTCGATGAAACTTTATTGGCACAGATTTCGTTGTTTGATCGTGCGCAAAATTAGAGCTGTAACTAGGGTGCAGGGGCAAGCTGCCCCTGGCACCATCTTGTGGGTGGGGCGTCAGAATCTAGGCCTACGCCTTAAAAAGGTCATCACTGCTAACTTCATTACTTCTTAATTTACTCCTACTCTCATCAACTCAAGCTGGTGCAAAGTCTGAAAAGCAAAACGGTCATATATCACCAATCCCTTTGTATTCAAATTAAATTGAAGGCGAAAATTTTATACATTGCCCCAGGCGCCAGATACTCACGCTACGGCTCTGCACAAAATAGGCGAAATGCACTGAAGCACGAGTCGTTTGCACTTTCACAATCATTAGCGATTGCAATATGCAATGCAGAAATAGGCCTACTTATACATTTGAAATTCAAGACCCTGCTAGGCTCAAGCACAGGCCTAATATAGCTACACAGTAGGCCTATACTCCTATGCCTGCGCAAAATTCTAAACGCCGAAGATCTGAAATTTCTAGAACTTCATGAACAGTGCTAAACAAGAGTTCAATATAATTATTAGAAATTCGGTGTCTGAAAAGTAAAAGTCATCGTTATCATTGATATTCTATCAGTTGGTAAGAAATAATAATTGGATATCGCAAGTGTTTCGTCGTCTAAATGTAGGCTACGTTCACGCCTATTTAATAGTAATTAAATGGGCTTGCGAAAAATACATTGCAGCCCACGAACTATATAAAAGAGGCGCCCCCGATTTAAAAAGACTGCACAGAGACTTTCAAAATAAATATCATATTTTACAATATAGGAAAACAAGTTCAGAGCGAAAATCTGCGAGTTAGGGTTGAGGTTATATATTACAAATATCGTTTCTGGACCCAACTTCAGGTCAGGGGCGTAGCGAATGGGTGTATATAGGTATATACAAAATCAATATAATTATATAATACAGTATATACAACATATACATATATATATATAATATATAATATATAACAATATATAGTATACACCCACACCCCCAATTTATGCCCATTCTAAATCAAGTTCCTGGCTGCGCCCCTGCTTCAGGCGTGCTTAAAGAGTTTACATACATGCACAATTATGTATATCTATCTCATCGCTATACTGTGCAAATTATTGGCGAATGATATCGTTCAGTTATACACGACCACTGATTGTTTCGAGACGAGATTGAAGGAGACGCTACGGGCGACGGCCTTCTTGTTCTTCCTCTTTCTTCTGCAAACGAGAGAGCAGAGCTCCTGGCGAAACTTCTGTCCAGTTCCACAGTAGAGGAAGAAGTTCATGGAGTGGTTGACGTACATGAGCAGCTCCGAAACGGTCTTCGCCAGATGGTACTTGGCCCGCTGGTGGAACGTTTCGCCGGCGACGTCGTGCCAGAAAGCGGTCGCTATCATCATGACGTTCATGGGAAGCGTCATGACGAGAAAAGCGAACGTGATGGTCAGCAGCATGAGGCTGATGGTCGTGTTCGCGTCGCCCCTGGCAGCGGCGGAGGAAGAGGAAGAAGAGGAGTGGTGGTGGTGGTGGTGGTGGTGGTGGCGGCGGCTAAGGATGAGTGGATCTTGGCGGCGGTGGTGACGGCGCGCCGATGGGGTCCGACGCGGTCCGTTGCCGTCCCCGCCGAGGCCAGGCAGTGCTGACGGCGGCGTCTCGCCCTCACCACCCGGTCGATGATGAGCGCGTTGAGGAGGAGAATGATGACGAACGGCAGGGCGGAGTAGAGAACGGCGTCTATCCACGGCCAGACGCGGTTGACGAAGCCTTCGTAGTCCTTCCCCGCCGAACACTCGTAGACGACACGGTAGTCGGCGTCGACCGCCAGCGGCTGCAACGCAGTCGTCCAGACGAAGTTCAGGTTGAACCCCAGGACCAGGCCGAAGACCCCGGCGACGACGCGCCTCGCCGTCCGGTGGGTGCACATGACGGCCGCCCGCAGCGGGTGGCAGACGGCGATGAAGCGCTCGACCGTGACGGCGATGATCAGCCAGACGGAAAAGTCGCTGGCCGTGTACCCGAGGACGTTCAGGATCTTGCAGCTCCACGGATGGCGGGCCCTGACGTCGCTGCCGGTCAGCTCGCCCACCCAGAGCGCCAGCAGTCCGACGGTCAGTACCAGAGTGTCGGCGAGCGACAGTACCGCCAGGTACGCGTAGGTGGACACGCGGCGCATGCGCTTGCGTACCAGTACGACGAAGGAGAGCGAATTTCCGACGACGCCGACGGCGTAGATGACCATTGGAACGTAGAACAACAGACCCTTGTGGAGTCGGTATTCGAAGTATTCCTTCAGCTTCGACTCCCGTCTCGACTGGTTTTCGGCGAGTTCCCGCAAAAGTAACACGTACCCGTGAGTTTCGTTATTTCCCAGCATCATTGTCAGTTGCTTACTTAGACACTCGACTACAGAATAGACAAAACACGAAAACGTCAAAATCTATCGTCAACTGGGTTCTAGCATGCAAATTTACGCGGCTGCATGGTAGCGGGTAAGAATATGACCCTGGTCACTGAGGGGGAAGTTGTTCATCCCTTAATTCAGTGCTTCCTAACCTTTAGAAGTGTGCCGCGGCAGAAAGTTGGAAAATTAATTTTTTCTTAGACCTAGAATATGATCTAATAACAGCTAATGTAAATAAGTTGACGACCTTTTTTGCTTTTCAACTTGGGAAAAGGAGGAGAGATCACGATCACAGATGAGGTTTTTTTTGCTTCTCGGCTGCAGTGTGCCGTTGACTCCATGTTTCTTGGAAAGTGTGCCGTGGCTGGAAAAAGCTTGGGAAGCACTGCCTTAATTACTTCGTACTTCTCCACTTTGTGATTGACTTTTCGCGCACTGACAGCCATGTAAAAATTAAAATAAGTAAGTAATATTCTCGCGTTTAGTTCGCACTGAAGACGTACAGTATCTCGAAGACACTGATCATCATTTAGCCACGAAAAATAATGCCTTTAGCGGCAACTGAGAAATTCTTTCGAGTAGCCCGATATTCTGATGCTAGTCAAATTTAGTAAACTTTGTGTTTTTATAGTAGCCTAATGTAGTAGTAGTAGTAGTAGTAGTAGTAGTAGTAGTAGTAGTAGTAGTAGTAGTAGTAGTAGTAGTAGTAGTAGTAGTAGTAGTAGTAGTAGGCCTATATTAGTAGGCCTATAGTAGGACTATATATTTTTATAGTAGGCCTAATGGATTTACACAAGGGAACAAAATCGCTTTTATATAAGCCACTATCAACGATTTATACGCTATAATTGGTCATAATAGTAAGACTTTTTATAATAAGTATAAAAAAATTAATTTACGTAATGACGGTAATGATACTGATTCATTTCCAGCGTACGCATACAGAGATACAACTATTGAAATAACGGGAACAGACCAAAACAAAACAGTAGTAATGGCAGGGACAAGATTATTTCAAAAATTTATCCAATAATTATCTAGTAGAAAAATAATTTAAAAATATAACAACAACTTTGATCCTTACCAGGGGCAGTAAATGAATTTAAGAATTTGACTCAAGTGTGCCATTTGGTAATGGCATTTGTGACCGGTTACCTGCTGTGCGTTTTATAAAATTAATATGCATTACTACAACAACAACAACAACAACTACTACTACTACTGCTACTACTACTACTACTACTACTACTACTACTACTACTACAATAATAATAATAATATTCTTCTTCTTATTATTATTATTATTATTATTATTATTATTATTATTATTATTATACTGCTGCGTTTATCATGTGAAATATTTTCTGCAATATAAACAAAATTCGATTTAAAATTACTTTATCTTTTCACTGCAATTGGCTTATTCTTTGGCTGCGAGAAATCAACGCTCAAAACACAAAAATAGCCTCTATTCGAAAAGACGATCGATCATAATGCAGACAGGCAGACAGGCGCTGATTATTGGCACAATATGCGTCAATTTGCAGTTGAGTTGTGAAAAGTCGTTAATAATAATAATAATTCGATTGCTCCTTCGACGACGACGACAACTGTTGTCCATTCGGTTGTCGCCGATTGTTGCCCAATCAGGTTTATCGAACGGGTTGGATGCTCACTGAGTTTACGTACTGTCCGGGTGACGAAGTTATACGATATTCTTGCTAATAGTAATACAGCACCCGGGAAAAGATTCTAAAGTACATTTCCACGAGTCTCCTTGTTTCGCACAACGGCAAGAAACTATTTAATTATCTCTTCGTGAAAAACGTCCAATGTCCAGATACAGAGAAACCTTAGTTGTTTTTTTTTAAATTTCCAAGTAAAAAATAATTCGGCGCTGGAAATACAGTTATACGCTGTATACTGCCCGTATATTGCTGTGAAACAGCGAAATGTCAAGGAGGCAGACAGAAAGTGAGTAGTCTGATATAATATTTTCTGTCCATACATCTATCTGGTTGGGGTAGAGGAAAATGACGGAGGCCATTGTAAGCCAGAGGCGTAGCAGCCATATAGACAACCTGGCCAAATGCCAAAGGCCCCCGACCTGCAAAGGGCCCCCTACCCGAGCCCAAAAAATGTTTCCGCAAAGTTGTAAAGTTGTCAGATCGAAAGACCGACAAGCAGAAAAAAGGTCGTCAACATTTTCGCAAACTTGTAAACTTGTCAGATCGTCTCTGGAAAGGGCCCCTGCCCGTTTTTTGCCAAGGGCCCCCGAGCATATTGCTACGCCACTGTAAGCACAGATTGACTTTATTCAGGTTCTGTCTTCGGAGCGCAAATCGGCACAGGCTGTATACGCGACCGACTTCCAATTATCGATAAATGCGTTGTGTGAATAATTAACGATTGCGAACACATAGAATAACTGCGATGCCAACGCACTTAACGTCGATGATCGATGGCTTCCGAGGAAATTGCTCTCGTTTGAAGCTACTTTTTCGCTCGCTGACGCCCCTCGTAATAGGTAAAGGTAAAAGGTAGTTTAGTACTGTACTCGAACGAGCGTATAGGGTCCGCCGCCCGGCGCTGATCTCCGTGTACCAGATAAGCAGCGACGCAAGTGGCCTGCCGCCTACGCCATTAATCTAGAGTAATTTGCTAGTGGTTTTTTCTAGTCGGTACTTCAAAACAGATCAAGTAGAACTTCGTTATAACTTACTTAGCGGATCTGTAAAGTTTAGTAAGGGGCTGTCCATTAATTATGTCAACAACTTTTGGGCAATTTTTGTCACCCTCCTTGTCAACAACTGTCAACTTTCAGTTACCCCCCTATAAGTATGTCAAAAACTTTTGACCCGCCCCCCAAGATCAATGACAGGTCCCAATAACAATGTTATTATTTTTGCATTATTTTTACCATTTTACCCTTTTTTGCTCGTCGAATGTCAAAATGTGGTGGTGATTACCACGTTGTCTTGCTTTTATCCACTGTAATAAGTAGTATTCCATGAAATTTCCTATTTTATGATTATTTGTAAAAGTGAAATTGTTGACGTCAACTTCTCTTGACCCCCTGTCAACAACTGTCAAACTTTTCCAACCCCCTAAATTGTTGACGTAATTAATGGACAAATTAATTAATTAATATCCGAGGTACGTTGTATCCAATACCATCCAATAGGGTAGCGCATGACACGGAACATTGCGGTACGTTATAGCCGAGTATACGCTATAACAGAGTTCGTCATAACGACGTTCTACTGTACTTTGTACTTGTTGTTGCGTCCAGGGCGCGATTTGTAGGGGGAAGGGAGGTTTCCCCCCCACTGCCCAACTGCGCAGACCCTACTGCTACATCCCCCCACCACTACACCCCCACTACTATACTTCCCCAACAACTACATCCCCCAAGCTCGACATATCCCCCCACTACTGCTCCAGGTCACAAATCTCACCCTGGTTACGTCTGTGACGGCCGTCTAAGATTCGCAACATATTTATAAATCCTTCAACCCGGCTGTGCTCGCCATTTCAAGAAACTTCCACTTCACAAAAATCTATCAAGCCCAATCTGTTTCGAATTTTCAAAAAGGCAGCGGGAGGCGGACCACTGCCCGCCCAAATATTCTCGACCTTTAATGTCGTGGAGTCGGGTGAAAAGGCCGATTTAAATCCAAAATTTTCGACCACCTCTGGGGCTTCGAACTCTTTCAGGTGGGGCGAGGGGTCAAAATGTTCACATTTCCATCTTTTATGGCTTATGTGAAAAGACTCCAATGCCATGCGAACGGATATGCATGGTTTATCAGCTTGTTATCAAAACGCTATATAATTTGAAAGCCTTTTAACGTTCTAGTATACGAAATACTTACCTTTTAGAGTGGTAGGCAGCAATCGCATAACAATACTGCACACGAATGCATAATATGTTGGATTTTAGAAATGCAGTAAAGCACCTCAGTTCGAAATCGTTGTCGAGTTCTGAATTTTCGAAATAGATTTGTCCAAAATTGGCCACAGCCACTGCAATAAGAAAGGGCGGACGCCGGCGCAGCGTTGTAATAATGCTGGAAATATCTAGAACGAACTCTCGCAGATGCAACTCAACGAGTCAACGCATAGTCCACTGAAGGAATAAACTCCGGTCGAATATTCGTCGAATATTTGTTCCAGATCTTCTTTAGCTTAATCGGATGATTATCTCCGATGTTGGTTGCTCTTTCGAGTTGAAAATCAAAGTTCCGTTCGCATCGGGTGGGAGGGCAGTTATTCGGACGAGAGAGAGAGAGAGAGAGAGAGAGAGAGAGAGAGAGAGAGAGAGAGAGAGAGAGAGAGATGATATCTGGTCCGTAACAACATGAGAGGAGTTTGTTCATTTTGCAGTTGCTTTGTAGTCGCTGTCTTTGCTTCGCGTCGTCGAAAACGAATGCCTAATGTGCGTTGACCACCACCGCCCAAAGCAGCTGCAGCCATACGTCGTAACGACAACATCCGCCGCTAGATGGACTCAGTTTTTCGCCCGCTAGATGGAGTCGGCATCGGCCGCTAATGCAGACTGTCAGCGTATACAACGAAGTTGAACGAACAACAGGCAAACGGCTGATCAGCGGGAACGGATAGAAGGACAGAGAAGAAACGAAGACAGACAGAGACAGACAGACAGACAGACAGACGCTAAGTGAAACACAGGCAGGTGCAAAGATGAAGAGATCAAAGGGAGGAAAAGAAATTGCCAAACTAATGGATGGAATGAAAGACAGGATGAATGACATACTTGAGGGTTATGGATGGAATGAAGCCGAAGGAAGACAGGCAGGCTTTCTGGATTTAAAATATAGCTATGCTTCGGCAGAGAGAGAGAGAGAGAGAGACGACGATGACGATGACGATGATGATGATGATGATGATGATGAAGATGATGATGACGGGGTTCAATTTAGGCGGCATAACAGCTTCTGATGGCTGGCAATAGACGGGCGTCTGTCTTGACAGCAGGCGACTTTTCGATCAAACTCCACCAAAACAACCTGTCCTGGCTGTTTCCCTTTGATTTCCGACAGTGCTGCTGCTGCTGCTGCTGCTGGCGGACGTTCGCAACGACAGAATAAATATAATGTAGGCGTATAAAATGCGTAGATAAAGACGGTTTATAGTCTATAGATTGGAAATGTCTGCTGTGGTCGGATAATCTGTTTCTAGAAATTTGCTGACGAAATATCTCATGAAAAATATTGTTAAACATGTAGAAGGCTCGCAGCGTAATGTCGCGAACTGAGACAAGATTGAATAAGATTACAATTATTGTATTAATCAAACATAGTTTCATCAGAAATTCTAGACCGCAAGCTTACACGTCCACCGCGCATACAGACACCGGCCGACAAACCACCTTGTCTATAGCTATTTCAAGAAAGATTAAGCGCATAAGAATAAGCAGCTACTGCTGTATACTGCTTTCCGGGGCGCTGTATAAGGTTACGAGATTTTACTTTACTTACTTACTTACTTACTTAACGAATAATCCACAATAATAAGTAAGTAGATCATACATCGAAGAGGATCTCATAACAAGCAGAACAATGAGTTCGATGAGCAACCTAATGAAAATGAACACAGAAGACTCACACAAAAGCACAAAAAACTCACAAAAATGGGCTAGGCCGTGACGGGCTCAATGTAAGAGCAGAGACAAACTGCTTAGGATTTTAGGCAACTACTTGGCTGTTAAGTCGGTTTTATCTACCCTGTTGGCGTGATCGAGACTTGCGATTTGAATGGGTTTGGTGTCGTCTGCCCCTCGTTCATTTCGCGGGCATAAGATGGATCCAAAGGCAGAGTTTCGCATAAGACATCACGTTTCGCCTCCAATATATTCTCGGCTACATCTGCAGCAGCCAGTAGGCGAAGCCGATTGAGTGAATTAATTGAACGCGACAAGGAACAACACTTTGAATGCGATATCACGGGTCAGTCACGTGACGAGTTTCACGTCTCAAAGGCATCTCATTCGAATGATCATATTAAAGCTTTACTTTACAGGTTTTTTTGTGTTTTACAACGGAGATCAGTGTTTTATCCAGGCACCTTATAGAAGAAAATTCCCTCCCCCAGAAACCCTCAATCCCACCCCCACCCCACCCCAAAAAAGATTTCAACCGTGAAAAAGGTCACAAAGCACGCGCACTGTGCTCTGCGTTCACATTTGTCAAGCGCCTAAGAATAAGCAGCTACTGATGTACTACTCACCAAAGCGCTATACAAATCCACGAAATTTTATTTATTTACTTACTTGCCATGTCTTGCGCTGTCTCTGTAATACTGAGTAGCGACTCTACAGTCAATAATGTCTTTGGTCTGACGTCATTATGTCGTCATTGATAAACACTATATAAACTTCATGTATTTCAGTAATAACTTTGATAAAGTAAATAAATAAAATATTAATATTACTTTCTAAACGTGTTAGACTGTATTTACTTTATGATAAGCCCATTGCCTGAAGAGAACAAACCATGATTGTAGGCTAATCAGTATATAGACAATGCACACGAATCAGACAGTATTTCAATTTAAACACCAGAGAAGAGTTCAAGAGTGCCATATAGTGGTGCATCAAATAATAGCTTAGTTTGTTTACAATTGCAATGTTTGGTAGACCTGGAGCAAAGCTTCTACAACGTAAGATTTGCCGCGGTCAGGCTTTTAACGTTTTATTCGTTATGATAATTAGCGTACCATAGGCCTACCACTGCAAAAGGGTGACCGCTCTATTTTTAACCAATTCTACTCCATTGCAGACACGTATTCCAAATGGAAAAGCAGTTTAACGCGAACTTAGGCTAATCCCAGACTTTCTCGATCTACTTGAAAAGCAAGATTAGCGTCTATCGAGTTAATATACAAGTCGAACTGCAGTCTGAAATATAGCAACAACGTAAAACGACATGCAGCCTTACAAGCAGTTTTGCGTGTCATCGCGTGACCGAATTTGTAACAATTGTGAGTTACATTCTGTAATTATAAATCAAGACTGAATGATAAAAGCATCAATTCAACAGTAGGCAGTGGTCAAAAGCAAGATGCAGTGGCGTAGCGAGGCAAAGTGCCGCCCGGGGCGAAAAAAAGTGCCGCTTCCGAAAATTCTTGACAAGCAAAAAACCTCATCAGCTTCCCGAAAATTTATGACAAGCCAAAAAAACCTTATCGCATCGTAAAATTAAAAAATTAAAAAACCTCGAAAATGCCGCCCATAGAGCAAGGGCCGCCCGGGGCGGTCCGCCCCACTGCCCCCTCGCTACGCCACTGGCTAGATGTAATTAGGTAATACTATGCTACACGTTTAATAATATTTGAAATAAAACTTTCTTGTCCAGATCAGCCTGATGATTAATACATTGGAAGATCGACGGCAGCTGGTTAAGATCATTCTTTTCTGGCGTTTCACCCACTGCTGCCGTTTCCACGGCAGTTACACCACCACACCACCACACCCTCAGACAATTCTAGTTATGCCGGTGATGCCGGTGGCATCGGCGGTGCCGGCGGGGTGGTGTCGGTGCCACAGTCGACTTATATACTACAATGATCATCCGGGCGCGAAAAGTAATAAAAATTTATCTTCTATGGCGATGAGGGACGAATGGCAAGAGAGACGGGGGGCCGGAACGAACCCACCGTCGAAAGGAGTGACCGTCCCTGGGATTAAAGGTCCCCATGCTGACCACGTCCACAGCCGTAATCAAACAAACAAGCGTTGGGGGTCACGTGATCGACACCAACGGCAGCCAGAGGCTGATTGGCTCTCTCTCTCTCTCTCTCTCTCTCTCTCTCTCTCTCTCTCTCTCTCTCTATATATATATATATATATATATATATATATATATATATAAAGATACATCGTGAGTACAATTGTGTATTTTGTGCATATTTTAAGTGTACATGTACTTCGTCGTCGTCGTCGTCGTCGTTGAGGTTAAAGTGCCTACAAGAACTCTGTGTTGCATAATTTTGAGGAATGCGAGGTGAAAAATGACGCTTTTAAGGGAGACATTCTCGCGATTTGGGGGTGGGGGAGTGTGGTGGGGGTGTTGGTGGTGGTTCGACGGCAGAGCGGAAGTGCGTCGGGGATTGATTGAGTCTGCGCGACTGAGATGGAAAAGGCGGACCTGTAGAATTTCGGATGCCAATCTAGGCAAAATTCCGACCGACTCAGGGCTTGGAGATGCCGGATAAATTCTACTTCCGGTCGCCGCGATACGTTGCAATTTTGCACTTCCGGTCTAATTCCGATGATCCAGATTGCGTCGAGATCTCAGGTGCGAAAAAATGCAATAATTGATTGACGATGCCGTTTGGTTTATACTGTAATGCAGGAGTGCCATCACCGTGGAAGGGACGGTGCGTGGAATGGACGCTAACGTGGAGAAATGTGACAGTTGTTCCAGAGAATTGAAACATTTCCGGAGTAAAGTTTTCTCGCTCGAATTCGCGTTAATCTATCACACTAACTTGAGAAAATCACCGCTCAACTTCTGTTCCGAACGTAAAAATTGAGAATCTTGAGACAATATACAGTACAATAGAGCTCGCTCTCTCTCTCTAATTATTTATATATACTATTTATATATACTGTATATATATAATTAGATAATTTTTTCATAAGACCTTCGGGAATTAAGTGCCGAGGGCATAATATATATATGTATATAATTATATATATAATTATATATATATATATATATATATATATATATAATTATATATATATATATATATATATATATATATATATATATATATATATACTTCTGTCTAGTATCTGGGCCTAGGTCTAGGGATTGGTAACATTAATTTCCGTCTATTAACCTAATTATTGCACGTCTTTATATTCCAGGTGTCTCTTTTTCTGCCTTCTTTCTTCCTTCTTTCCTTCCGTCCTTCCTTCCTTCATTCTTCCTTTCTTCCATACAGTCGTCTTATTTCCGCTTCCTTTTCGTTTCAATTATCGTATTTTACTTTGCCCGCCTTGCTCTTCGTCGCTGCCTTCTCTGGCAGCAGTTGTCTCTCTCTCTTTGTCTCTTTGTCTGTCTTGCCTCTTGTCTTTGCGCTTTCGTCTTTTGAGTACCGTTGTCTTCTCGAGGCGACCGGCTTAATCTACTTCGCGTTCAAATTGAGGGCTTCTGGCGCTCAGATGTGCCCTTCTGCGATTCTCTTTTTCCACCCCGTAGGCCGTTTATTTCGGGACTTCCTAGCTGTGTCAAGTTTCGCCCGAGAGCGGACGCTTTCGGCAAATTGATGCTTGGCCGGTAATTTTCTGCAAACCTGTTTAAAAACACTTTGTGTCGTATATATAGGGTTTTCGTCGTTTAGGCCTACATTCACTTTGTTGCTGTCGAGTGACACGATTTTAAAACTAGATTTGCTACGGAAAAGCCGAGATTTGATCTTAAAAGTCCAAAAAGTGAGCAGACAGCTGCTGCAGACTGTCGCGATTGTATGCAGTCTGACAACTGGGTCCATCATCATCTTCAACAGCAGCAGCGGCGGCGGCGGCGGCGCGATGATTTGGTGTGGTATTCGGCAGCAGCAGCAGCAGCAGCAGCAGCAGTGTTTAATCTAGACTCCTGGGCTCCGGGGGGAAAACTGACAAAGCCGGAGGGAATTTGAAATTTCCGGGGGGAATTCTGCTAGGGACTGCTGTTAGTCCATGTAGTATGCCAAAATTTCCGGGGGGAATTTGAAATTTCCGGGGGGAAGCAATTTCCCCCCGGAAACGGCCTAGATTAAACACTGAGCAGCAGCAGCAGCAACAATGCACTTTTATAACACCAGTCGTAGCAGTGCACTAAGAGTATAGAAGTGAATGAATGCACCGGCAAATTTAAGTCAATTAATGCACGCACACAATTTGAATTTAACCAGAACTGCGTCGCACAAAGAATTAGTTGAGGTTACATACGGTAACTGAATATTGAGTACAGTGTATTACGTGACTACTGGTAACTTTAGTAAGTATAGTAAGTTAGGGTAGTTGGGGTAATTCTCTAATCCTGTGTGGCAACATTCGCTTCAGATCCGGATCCGGCAAATGTTGATCCAAGATAAAAGACCTGATCCGGTATCCGGTGGAAAATATACGTCCGGTC